>JAQZBX010060069.1:0-17386 GCA_029593785.1 Cabassous unicinctus | reverse complement strand
GAAAAGTTTCCAAAAGAGAAGGCAAGGACATTGATGTGGTGAATAATAGGAAAATGAAGCTGGGACGGAAAGTGTGAATTCCTATAAAGCAGTTCCCTAAGTTCAACTTTGTGGGGAAACTTTTGAGTCCACGAGGCAACTTTCTGAAGCGTTTATTGGAAGAAACTTTGACAAAAATGTCCATTCTTGGAAAAGGTTCCATGAGAGCCAAGGCAAAGGAGGAAGAATTGAGGAAAAGTGGAGAAGCAAAGTACTTCCACCCCTTTTTCTTACAAGCTATGTACCAACCACAGCAATAACCAGAGTAAAGGGATGCATCTCACTCTGGCCGGTTGGATTTGGGGTGCCTCGAGGGGCACCAGTTTCCGGGGGTGTCCTTCCCAACCGAGGGCCAGTGAGCAGAGGAAGAGGGTATCTCACTCCCAGAGCAAGAGGCATCTTGTAGACTGTGTACCGACCTCCACCACCACCACCTGCACAAGAGGCCTATGGAGATCATGACTACGAGGATGGCTATGGCACTGCTTATGATGTAAAGAGTTATGATTCCTATGATGACAGTTACAGCACCCCAGCCCAAAGTGTTGCTGATGACTGTGATTATGGGCATGGCCCTAGTGAGGAGACAACGATTCCTACCATCAAGAAGAGTGGGCTAACTCAAGACACAAGGCTCCTTCTGTAAGGACAATGAAGGGAGTCTACCGAGACCAGCCATATGGCAGATACTGATTGTACTGTCTGATGTTGTGAAATAGCCAATCTCCACCAGTCCTGTATACTGTTCAAACTAATTTTTTTCTATGAACACTCCCTTTTTAATAAATCAAAATGCTTAAAATTTGAATGGATGGAACTCAAAACTACTTTGTTGAAACCTGGGCAGAAAAAAAAAAGACATGTAAAATTTTATTATTTCCTGTCTGTATATTAAAAATAGGTCATCAAAAGGAAAAAAGTAAATTTGATTAGTGTTAAAAAAAAGTAAGTTTACTAAATATGTTAGTGCATTCATTTAATATGTCTCACATTTCATTTAAAGGTTTCCATAGAATTTAGTTACATTATCTATCAGCCATATGCTAGTTTTTATTTTTTCTTTTTGCCAACAGGCATAAAAAGGGCATCCAATTACAAGTGCAAATAATGTGGTATTCTTTTGTAACTTAAATCTTGAAATGTTCTATAGTGTTAATAAAGTCAACTCTTGCTTGATACTAAATAAACTTTTGAAGGAAAGAAATTGAAGAGGAAGAAAAATTTCCCAACACATTTTATGAAGCCAACATCACCCTGATACCAAAGACAGACACTACAAGAAAAGAAAATTACATGCCAATCTCTCCAATGAACATAGATGCAAAATTCTCAAAAAAAAAAAAAAACACTTGTAAATCAAATCCAACAACATATCAAAACACATGTAGCACAACCACTTGAAGCTGTAGTTTCATTATATCACCGCAAGCTGTAGCCCCCGCTCCAATCCAGTGCTGTATTTTTTAGATACCTTTTCAAGGAATCCCACATTTTAGGATTTTCATAGCCATCAACAATTTTCTTGTGATAGAGCCAGGCAACGGCTGACATCTCCGTGACAGGCAGTTGTGGGATCCACGTTAGTAACGCCAATCCAGCCTGCCTTAGAAGGATGCTCCAGCTTCTGTCATCTTGCAAGGATGAACCGGTGCTCCATTTGTGTATTTTTTAAACATGCTTTTTAATTTTTTAAAAGATATTTAGAATACATAAATGTTACATAAAATATAGTGAATTCCCATTTGCCCCAAATCCTTACCCCTCCCACATTTTCCCACAATAGCGACATCCTTCATTAGTGTGGTACATTTGTTACAATTATAACAAGTGGATGAAAAATGGAAGATAGTGGATGTCAGGTTTAAAACTTCTGGCTGTGGTTCTGTGATTGCCTCCAGCTTGTTAGCCACTGAATGGTTGAAAGAGAAAAGGATTGAAGAAGCCTTGACCACAGAAACACAGATATCACCAAGGAACTCTGCCTTTCTTCTATGGAACTACACTGCTCCATGCTGCCTGAAGATGCAATCAAGGCCACCCTGGCTGATCAAAACCTGAAACATGAGCCCAAGAAAGAGAGACAGAGAAGCAATGTGCCCTTGGCAGGTCACATAGGCTGTTTCCCTATTCACTGTGCAGTCTCTAGAAGCCCCTTGCAATAAAAGAGCTCTGGGATACACATATATTTGTTGTTCATGATTTGGCTCTAATTAGCAAGTGAAATACACAATTTAATTGTTCTGAGCCCTGTGGTTTCTTTCAGCACACTTTTTATCACCTTAACCAATTTAATGTATATTTGAATTGTATGTATGGCCTGAAAAGTGAAGTCCATAATTAAGTCCCAAGTACTTGGAAGCCATTGAAGTGCACAAATACCTAATTATACCTAAATGTGATCTGGGCAAGATTACCAGAATGCTTTAGTATAATTATTTGATAGAACCCATTATTAAACATAAATCTTTATATACAAACACATATGTACTATGATGACTAAAATAAGACAAAAAATGTACAAATGTATATTTAGGTAGGAAAGGGCAGATAGATAATGAACATGGAACCTCAGAAACTCCTAAAAATTCATCTGCCTAAAAGCTGGTTCTCCCTACTTTCTACAGGTAAACACTTGAATGCAACAATATTTTGCCATGTTCCTGTTACAGGAAGCACATTTCTGCAAACCTCACTCTGCATGTCCATCTCTGCCATGTAATTGTCCTAGGGGAGCAGTTGGGGTCAGAGGTGAGGAGCCAGGGCCCAGACCCTGGGACTCACCGTTACCAGATATGAGCTTTGGGGCATATCACACTTTCTACTATGTTTCTGTTTGTTGATTTAGATCTGTAAAATTAAGATCAATACTTTCTGCATATATTCTCTGTGGATATTTAAAAATGAAGATAACCAGTGTTAACTATTTAGCCCAGGACAATCTCATAATGACAATTCAATGTCATCCACCTCCCCAATGACAATCATATCTGCTCTGGGCACAGCATTTTGGAAGGCCTCAAACCAAAGAACCTAATATATAGGAGGAGGATATGCAAATATCATCTATTTATGAAAACCAGCCCTGCCCCAACCTTGCAGCTCTGGGAGAGGAGCCCCCACCCCATGATTCTTAGATGTTCCTGTCCTGTGAATCCCATGACTGGGACTGAACAAAGAAGAATCACCATGGAATTTGGGCTGAGCTGTATTTTCCTGATTGCTATTTTAAAAGGTTATCTTATGGAAATCACAAGATACTGAGTATGTGAATGGATGCAAGTGAAACAGTTTGTATGAATGACAGTTTTTCTGACTAGGATATTTTTGTGCTCGTTGATGTTCAGAGTGAAATCCAAATGGTGGAATCTGGAGGAGATTTGGTGCAGCCTAGGGGGTCTCTGAGGCTCTCCTGTGCAACCTCTGGATTCAGCTTTAGTAGCTACTGGATGGAAGCGATACATAGGGCTCCGCAGGTGCTGGAGTAGGTTGGAGAAATTAACCATGATGGAGGAACTAAGAATTATGCACCATCCCTGAAAGGATGAGTCACCATCTCCAGAGACAATTCCAAGAACACGGTATATCTGCAAACGAGCAGCCTGAGAGCAGAGGAAACAGCCACATATTACTGTTCTAGAGACACAGTGAGGTGAAGGCAGTTTGAGCTAAGACAAATCCTCCCCTGCAGCATTACCATGAGGGGCCACATGGGACCCTATTCTGACAGTAACAGCCAAGGTTTCAGGTAAATATCTTAAGAATAATGAAAATGAGAACAAAACATATCAAAACCTAAGGGACACCACAAAGACAGTGCTGAGAGGGAAATTTATTGCCCTCAATGCTTACATTAAAAAAGAAGAAAGAGCCAAAAAGATCTAACTGCACACCTGGAAGAACTAGAAAAAGAGCAGCAAACTAATCCCAAACCAAACAGAAGGAAAGAAATAGTAAAGAAAAGAGTAGAAATAAATGAAATCAAGAACAAAAAACAATAGAATCAATAAAACCAGAAGTTGGTTCTTTGAAAAGAAAAAGATTGACAATTCCTTAGCCAGACTGACAAAGCAAAAAGGAGAGAAGACAAATTAAATAAAATCAGAAATGTGAGGACGAGCATTCCCCCTGACCCTGTACATATAAGAGAGATCATAAAAGTATACTATGAACAACTGTATACCAAAAAAGTAGAAAATGTACATGAGATGAACAAAATCCTAGAAACACATGAATGAACCACACTGACTTAAGAAGTAAGAGACCTCAACAATTGAATCACAAGTGAAAAGATTGAAACAGTCATCAAAAACCTCCCAAAACACAGTTATGCCAACTTGACAAAGAAAGGTTATTGGTTTAGGTTGTTCAATGGGGGAATTCAGGAGAGGGTATGCCTGGGGCAGGATTCTAGGGAGTGTATGAGTGATTATTTTGTCAAAATGTGTTGCAGGGGTGAGTGGAGACTCACACAATGAACTGGAACGGGTTCATCTACCATCTTGGGGATGACCAATATGGTCTCAAACAGAGGGATGGGAGTCCTCAAGAGCATGGGCAGTTCCTAATAGGGGAGGACAAACCAGTGTGTCAAGACCTCAGTGTTGTTGCAAGTAACTATGAATCTTGTCATCCAAGGAGTGAAGCTGGGTGGTCACTGTGCATCTCAAGAGGAAGGGGCGGGAGGTTAGAATAGATGGAACAGGGGGTATTTGGGGGCAATGGAAATGTTCTGCACAATCTTGCAATGATGGACATAGGCCATGTTAAATATCATCAAAATTTATGAAAGTGTACGGTCTAAAATGTAAACCATAATTTAAATCATTGACCATGGTTAGTATCTATGTTTCACTATATGCATATCAGTGGTAACAAATGTACCATCCACTTATAAAAAGGTATTAATATGGGAAGGGGGAAAAGGGTGAGGATGTTAAGTCTATGGAGTCCCCTGTATTCTGGATGTGACTTTACTGTGACCTACACATCTTTGAAAACAAAATGAAAAAAAGGAAGACACTGAGGAATAAACAGAAGAAAAAGTCACTGTACATACAGGACAACAGATATCAGAGTGATGAAAGGCAAAATGTTAAAAAAAATAATATTTTTCATTATTTTTAATACCAAAATTTTTGTATCTTCTTTATAGTTTTCTTTAAATTTTTGTATATTTTATGTCTTATATTTAAACCTCTCATTATTATTTCATTTTCCTATTAATTGTGTTTGGCTATTTTATTGGCTTCATTTTTGAAGAAGCTTTAGAGCACAGAAGGGTTACAACTGGGGGGGGGTCCTTGGTGTGGGGTGTAAGTGATGGGATATACATGGGAAGAAGTTCACCTGGACATACATATAAGGTATATAAATGTGTTCAAATGTTCACAGGACATTGTCACAGCAGGTGGAGATTCACACAACTGAGAGATATTGAATTCCCATCCTGGAGAGCTGTGTCACATTCTCTAATGATGCAGTAACTGTTCCTCAAGTGCAGGGGCAATGATTGGAAAAGGAGGATTGTCCATTTATGTGCTCTTGATATTGATGACTATGCTTGTGAGAAATTGCTCTTGAAATTGAAACAATCTAGAGTTGTGGGGTGCCTAAGAGTTGCCTCCTGAGAGCCTCCTTGTTAATCAAATGTGACTTTTCTCTAAGTCAAACTCAGCATATAAATGCATTAACTTCCCCCCAGCATGGGACATGACTCCCAGGCATGAGCCTCCCTGGCACTGAGGAATTACTACCAAGCACCAACTAGCAAAGCAACTGGAAAAAAACTCAAGTAAAAACGGGGAAACATAAAGATTAATGAGTTTATACGGCTAAGAGACTTCAAAATGTGTTGGGAGGTCATCCCAGAGATAATGCTTAATGCACATCTCAGCAAGATCACATAGACTGCCAAAGTGGATACTACCCCAACTAGTGGGGTATCCTGAGGGCTCTTGAGACACCCAGGTCTTATGGTCAGGGTAGATACTTCTGGAGTTTGGTGCCTTGCCAGTGGACCCTATTTTGGAGTGTATACTCCTGAGAGTGACAGAATTGGACTCAGTTATGCTTTCCTACACAGGGCTCATCTATCCCTTCTATTTGAACCTATACTTGATGCTGGAATTGGTAGGTGTAGGTCCAAGAGACTTGAATTTTGGGGTTGTCCATATGCCAGCTGGGTCCTGAACCTCAGTGGAGGTGCAAAACCTACTCTCCAGGTCATTGGACTTACCAAGGACAACTAACAAGGACGTGAGAATTGACAACCTCCATAAAAAGGAAATGAGAGCCTACAACTGCAAGCAAGACAGTCCCATCCATTGACTGAATGGGATCAAAGCCTCGCTCTCAATTAGAGGTGGAGTGGACATCACCATGCCAGAATCCTGAGGATTGGGGAATGAACTATGGACTAGAGAGGACTTACTGGTATTCTACTATACATTTATGATCCTAGCAATGGAAGAAAGTAGAGCACTGTTATGGAGCCAGTTGATGTTGGAGACTCTGGGCACAAGAGATGGGAAAGACATATATAATACAGGGGCTTTGGGGGGACTTGAGATTTGTCCTGAATGGCACTACAATTACAGATATAGACCATTATATACCTTCCCATAGCCTGCAGAATTGTGTAGAAGAGAGTAAGCTAAATTATGGACTATGGTATGTGCTCAGTGGAAATGCCCCAGGATGCATTTATCAATTTCAATGAATGTGCCACACTAATGAAGAATGTTGTTTATGTGAGAAGGTGTGAGAGGTGTGGGGAGTGAGGCACATGGGGATCCTTATATTTTGTGTGTAATATTTGAGTAATCTAAGCATGTTTTAAAAAATAAAATAAAGAAATTGTAAAAGAAAAAACTCCCAGGACCAGATGGCTTCAAACATGAAATTTACCAATATTCAAAGATGAACTAATACCAATCTTTCTGAAGCTCTTCCAAAAAATTGAATTGGAAAGAATGTTACCAAACTCCTTCTATGAAGCCAACATCACCTTAATACAATTTTAGAAAAAATGTTATTATGTGTGTGTGTATAGTTTATATTTTGTGTGTTCTTCACTGTTCCTTATTTTGGAAATGGCTGAATGTTTAAACAAATCTTGTTTCAGCTGACCATATGAAGTTAATATTCTAAACTCATGTTAATATCCTGAGTATGCTCATGAAAATAACCCTTCTACACCATGCAGCTGAGCTTCTGTCTTCATGTGGATGGTGGATGAAGAAGGAAGCCCTGGTATGGCCTGAGGGGCAGTGTTAGGGGCTTCACTTTGTTTCATTTGTGCTTTGTTATATCAAGGACCACAGCACTGTGCTTCTTTTAAACCCCTTTTAAAATCTGATGGCAGTATATGGGATGTTATAGTTATGTCACACACAGAACACAGTTTTCAATGCATACATTAGAAAAAGATAACTTATAACATAAAAAAGCAGACTCACAATATATGTTTATTTTTCACTCATCCAAAGAGTATCCCTGAAATCATTTACAATTAATTAGTGTATTTATTTTATTTTACATTTTCATGGATGTGTTATTGAAACATTTATCTGCATATTCTTTTACCCTAAAATTATCAAGTATTTCATATAAATAAAATGTAAGTTCCACACATTATTTTCCATGAAACAGGAAGGGCTATTGGAAGAATTAATTGACACACTTAATCCTATGATCCCAACTACTGGCTTCAGCAGGCAGAACTGATGTGTCATCCTTCTGTGGAAAACAGTGCCTTTCAGAGTCATATTTGGAACTCATGTTGCAGGGCATGCTGGAAAGTAGAGGACACTTTCATCTGCCTCTATACAGCACCTCCTTGATGCATCTAGTTTTTAGGGAATGAGAGTCCCTGTTCCTGCATGTGAAGGCCCAGGTGCACTTCCTGGGTCCAGCACAGGAGTGAATATGTCCTTCCAGAACACTAGCATCACCTGGGAGATAACTGGCTCCTTGGTCATTGTACTTTCTGAATCCTCAGGAGAGATTCGGTTTAGGCATCTAAAACCTTGCAAAAATAAGTAGACAACACCCACATGTGATGTTTTAAATTTTATTTCAGTGTGGTAGTCATGTATCTCTCAAAGAACATTGATCAGAATGGCCAATGACCCCCAGCTCTACCCATGATGGGTGGTAGGATTCCTGTATTTCTTACATTCTTCTCTAAGTTTTGATTTAACTTTGCCATCTCTTTTACTGTTTATTATTCCACAGAGGTTCCCTCTAGGTATTACCATTATTTCTTACTGGAATGGGATTTGGACTATTTTTTTTTTGTTCTATTCTTATTTTTATTCTTCTTTTCTTTCACAGGCATTCTTTCCATTTCTATTACTTTAGTAGTTGTGATAGATCATGCAATTGTGGCCAGCAAAGTGAGGAATGCAAATATTAAGGCATAAATGCAACCAAAGATGACTCTCAAATATACCACTGAATCTTGACTTTTTGTCACTGCCAGCCTTCCCCTTGGAAGTGGTCCACTGTTTATATTTCCACCAAAGCCTGGGCTTAGGCATAATGTAAAGACCCAGTGTGCATGGCAATGACAGTTTCTTTCATCATTGCAAATTCCTCTAAAATTGCACTTATCAAAGAAACAGTCATAATTGCCAAAAGCATTCTCACAAGAACATATAGTGACAATTACATATCTGCCCCAAATCATCTCTTCCTGTTGAATGGTGTTCATCCAAACCAAAACACTAGACTTCTGATATGAAACGAGATGTTATGCAACATCTTCCTGTAATCAAGAATATGTGTGATACTGGCAAACTACACTTTTCCACATATAGCCTCTGCTTTAACAAAACCCTCAAAATTTATTTTCTGGAGATTCTACTGCAAAGTCCAGATCTGCTGCCTTTAATATTTATAACAAGTGCATTAGCCTTCATAGCATTTTTTTCTCCTTTTACCAGGAGGCCCCGAGGATTGAACACAGGTCCTTCCATATGGAAGACGGACACCCAACCTTTTGACCCACATCTGTCGCCCTACCTTCACAGCATTTTTACCAAAGATTTTTTTTGCATTGTATGGTGCAGACAGTGCAATTGCCCCTATATGGTTCCCCTCCTCAGTGCATGGGTTTCCATCCAATATATAAAAATCTCCAGTGCAGTACTCTGGGAGATCACATATATTTACAATAGGTCTGCAGAGTGTCGTAGCCAGGGAGTACATGCAATTTGTGCATCTTCCTGTATTGGAAGAGCTCCCAGACCTAAGCAGACAGTCACTAGGACAACATAACCTGATATAACACTGCTGGAAAGAGCCACAATCATGTTGCTCATATCCCCCATTACACCATTTTCAAAAGGATCCTTTATTAACACTTTATTAACTTTAATTAATATTTTATTAACATTGAACATGCACCAGGCTTATTCTTGGTCTACATATTGCACATGTATAAGTTACAGATGTTGGATGCATCTGTCATCAAAGAATATCTATACAGAATACAGATGGTCCTTTTCTGGCAAGTACAAGTAGGTGTATCAAAATACAGACCAAACATTTTTCCACGTCAAAACAGTATAATCACAGATAATATCTGCCTAGATGTGGACAATCATCACAATTTACATGTTCAGCTTAGAGTGTATGATTCTACATGAAAGTTAAATTCATGCTATCTATCTTCAATCACTATAAGTCTGTATGAGGCTTAAAAACTATTTACACTCTCTGTATATGAAACTGATAATATAGACTTCCTATCATCAAATAACTGTGTAAAGGGTTTGAATCCCTGTGGTTATATACTGTCAATCCATTAATATAGTACATTATATTAAGATCCTGATACATTGAATCCTCTATATTAAATCAGTCAGTATATATTTGATGCAATTTATATTATTGTTGTATAAATGATACACCAAATTAAAACTTTTAGGATGAATGTGCATAAAGGTTGCATGAGAGGCAAAGAACTTAGTGAAGATCCTTGGGGCTGCCCTGATGTTTGCTGCTGAGAACACAGAACCCTTCTTCGTTGTGTGTCCCTGTCTTTATGCAGGTGCTATTGTGTAGGTGTGTGCCATTATTAAGAATTGACATGATCGAATTTGAAAAAATATTCAAGGGCTTTGATTTCAGAGGTGAAGTCATCCAACTTCTTAATTACCTTTGATACTCCCATAGCACATGTCATCAGTGACCATAGAAAGAGGAATCTCCTCCAGGTAACTGAGGTAGCAAGAGTCTCAAGGGATGTATGCATGATTAAACTGCACTACTCCTTGCACATCAAGGTGCATCACTGGCAGGTGTCTGGGCCAAAGCAGTTTCTTGAGCCACATGGGGATGATGTGTCTTTGGACCCCAAGTATCAAGCTGTAGGAGAGCTAGCATAGTACCTGAACACATTTGCCATGGTGCATCTTTTTCCTGGGAATCACCACCTCAGATGACACTTATCACCATGAGGAATTGTCTTGAAACACTGGGTAGGACCCAGGAGTGCCCATATCCCAAGCATCAAGGGGGTCTTCTAAGTGTGCCCTGGAGTTCTACAAGACTCATCCCAAAAGAGTATGTATATCTGTTCAAAGATCACGGATAAAGGGAGTCCTCAGTGAAGCCAAACCTGAACCCTCTGCTGTGGCCATGTACCCCATATGGAGATACCAACAGACAACTAAGAGATTCTCCTGGGCTCTGGGCATCCTGGACCTGGGTGCAATTAGGCCACAGCTACTGGGTGGGGATGTGGTAAACCTGGAGATGAATTCACTGAGTTCATGTGGGATAGGAGAGTCAAAACTTGTAGGAAAAGGGAGAGGGTAACAGGGGTGTCTGTGTTTATGTATTAAGATCCTTATTGCTGTTTTCCACATAGTGCCAGAGGAAGAACATGTGGGGAAGAGACAACTGGGAGTACTGAGGACAGAACACATACTGACTCACAAAATTTTATGGACTGTGATTAAGTTCTCCTCTGGTCTCTGGGAAAGATTTTGGTGTTGAGTGTCAGGTAAGTGACCCAGAGGTGAAAGCATGGCTTTGTAGGAAAGGCTTGATGCATGACCAACTCCTATAATTTTTCTGCAGGAAGGATTTTCAAGTGCTGTGATTATGGTCAGTGTGGGCCACACTGGTGTTTCTAAATCTTTCTCCAGTAGTCTTCTATGCAGTGGATCCCCATGCCAGAATTAAGGCCAACCCAGAATCTTTCTTAGCATTGATTTTAGTTAACACAATTTTAGCACTTCCTTGAGTAGGTAATTATATGTGGAGAGAGGACTAGAGCATATATTCTATTGTAAAAGGAAATAAGCAATGGTACTGAGATACTTTTCTAATAAAAACATTCATAAAACAATTTTCACAAAGGATTATGCATATTTCTTTGCAATTTAAATTTTAATTTAGATGGATTATAGAGGATAGTAAATAGAATGTTGTTTAAGTGGGAAAATAGTAATATTTTCTGGGACATTGCAATTCCTCAGAAGTCATGATGACTTGACTAAGGGCAGGTGGAGATCAGGACCATTCAGTCCAGAGGCCCAGAAAAGGGTCAGGTGCAAAGGTCAAAAGGACAATGTAGCATGGATGACAAGACCAAGGGGGTTTGCAGGGGGAGTATAAGGGACTTTCTTTCAGCATCTGGGGATCTCCTTATTACTTCCATCTTCATCTTATGGAAAGGATCCAGGCAAACCTGGTCTAGACTCTTTTCCAGGGCTTATGATAGAAGTTCAATGAAATTTCATAAATGCACTTATATTTGGGTACTTCCTTTAGTAAATAAAAGCTATAAAGTTAGATGAAACAAGCAATATGCACAGAAGTCCATCCACCTGAATTAATGTAACCAAATTCCAACTTCACAATGAATACACCAAACAGGGAGATGTGGAAATATGTTACCCATGAAATCTTCACTTTGACCTTCAGCACAGTGTCCTCACAGTGACAAAATTCACTCCACATGTGGGTTTCATTTTCCTGCCTGCATCTCCCCTCACAGCACTTCTATGCATGGACTTTCTGAAAGCCTCACACACAAATTTTTAACTTTGGAACCTGTCTTATGATGTTCTTCTGAATTCCCAAGTTCTGCCATAGTTGCTTGTGACTGTAATGCCCAGGCCAATTTCTTTTCACCTCATGTTGCTGCCTTACACATTTGGAAGAGAAGAGTGTAGTGGTGAATGTCCTGTCATGTTTTATTATTTAATCTTCAACTAACATTATTGAATAGCTATGTTGTAAAATGCTGCTTTCAAATTCTCTTCATGGTATAAGGTAGAAAGAGATATTCAGAGATGAGTGGATCTAAATCAATCAATGCTCAGGTGGGGAGACTGAGGGATAGTGGAGTTGACATTCCCCAGCTGTACAGATGTTACATGTCAGGGCCAGGGCAGGTGATCCTTGGGCAACCATGGTGATCAGATGTAAGGGAACACACAGATCCTTTCTTGCGCCACACATTGGATCATACCACTAATAGCAGAAATGAAAATATCTAACATTACTGACATTTAGTCAAATTACCCCCAGAAGTTACAACTGAGAAATGTCATTTGCAAAGTGGAGTAGGTGGCAAAAATATGCTTCCTTCCACTGAAACTTCAAATTCAACCAGAATCTGTTAAAGTCAACATTGTCAGTGAATAAGTACATATTATATATTCCACAAAGGTATTTCATATATATTCATATGCACACACTCATATATTAATATATATGATTGCTGGGAATAGCAAGATGATGACCATATTCCCAAAGCCATCTTTACCTTTGACATCTGACTCCCTGACCAGCTTATTAACAGTATTTCCTGCCTGGAAGTGGAGTACAGGAGCCTGGGCTTGGTGAGGTAGACCCCCAGTGAGATGACTGGCTTTTATGAGGGTTCACCCAGCATCCTACGCCTAGGATGCCTTTAAGACACGGACCTCCCTTCCCTCTTTCATTTGACATACAGCATTACCACCCATGCAAATCACCATAAGGGAAAACAGAGGAAACCACAGCCGATGTTCACTTAAATTCATAATCCTCCTCAGTCTGGAAAATACTTCTGGGCATCATGGACCTCATCCAGAAGAACATGAAAGCCTTGTGGTGCTTCCTCTTTCTCGTGGCAGCTCCTAAATGTGAGTGACTTGGGATTCAGACATGAAGGTAATAGGGATAATGTATCTGAGCACATGACTCATTGTCCATGTGGTTCTCTTTGTCCCCAGGTGTCCTGTCCCAGGTGCAGCTGCAGGAGTCAGGACCTGGCCTGGCAAAGCCCTCACAGACCCTGTCCCTCACCTGCAGTGTCACTGGATTCTCTTTAACTGACTATGGTATGGACTGGATCCACCAGGCTCCGAAAATGGGGTTGGAGTGGATAGGTGCGATAACTAAAGGTGGAAAAACATACTATAACCCAGCTCTTCAGTCCAGACTCAGCATCACCAGGGACACCTCCAAGAAGGAAGTTTATTTAAAGCTGAGCCACCTGAACTTAGCAGACACAGCCATGTATTACTGTGCAAGAGACACAGTGAGGGGAAGTCACGGTGAGCCCAGACACAAACTTCCCCTGCAAAGCACAGGAAAGGCTGGGCTGCAGACAGCCCTCTGCACCACCAGGGGGCATGCAAGGGCCTGCCTCAGGGGCAGGTGAGAGGGGCTGGGCAGGATTTCCTGGCCTTGCCTGTGGTTCCTCTTCTTACTCCACAACACTTAACACCCAGAGAAGAGCCATCGCATCTTTTCTAAGCAGTGCTATGATGTACCCAATATTCAATCTCACAACAGTTTTGTTACTAAATATATGTTTATATACATATATGCACATGTATTTACATAATTTTAAGCAATTTGTTGGAATTTGTCCCCGTCTTATGACTATGCCTGATGTGAACCAAACTTGCATTTCCATCTCTGTTATTTCTCTGAATTTACCTCACATATCTGTGAATACCCAGAGAAATAATCCCCCTGGTAGAGTGCCATGTCCTCAGAGGGGAGGAGGAGAAAGTGGGGAAGCCTGGCACTCTCTAACAGCAGCTTCCAAGTGCCTTACTTTGTTTTCTTCCTTTTATATTGCATCAAAGTCCAGGTCCTGCACTTATGTTAAGTCAATTATAAATTAGACTTCTATTACATAAAATGCCATCATTGTATCACATGCACACAGGCTTTCAATATATATTAATATGTGTATAAGCAAAAAGAACAGGTTTACAGTGTATCATTTTTAAATCAAAACAGCATTACTGATACCACTTATATTTAATTAGTACCTTTCTTTCAATTTTCACACCTGTACCAATCATTTGTCACATATTCTTTTCCCCTAAAATCATCAAATGTTTTTCAATAAATATGATATTAAGCTTCCTGTAATAGTTTTGTGAAGCAGGCCAGGTCAGCAGAAAGAACATATCACACTCTAATCCTCCCCAAACATCCACATGCTCGTGAAGGCAGAGCTACACAGATATGTGTTTGGACCTGACATTCCAGCACAAACTGCCACATTGAGCTGGCCTCCACCTGCCTCCACCCTGCTCTGCATGTCTGTGTGGGAAACAGCTTTCCCATTGGTGTGTCTTGTGTGTAAGGGATGAGGGTTTCTGTTCCCTGATGTGCAGGCCCAATTGCACCTATAGGACAAAGTGCAGGGAAAGGGACACCCTTCCAGAACATGGCAAACTACTGAGGTTGACCTGGAAACTAATCTGTTGACCTCTTTGAATCCAAGCTTCTGAAGGAGAGGCTAGGACATGAGCAGGGTAGACAGTGGTGGGAAAACCATCCATGTGCCACTGTCCTCCCTCATGAGAAAATGTTTGGCCTATCATATATTTCTATGCCTTCCCTAGGGAAGAATGTATTTTCCCAGAAGTTTCTTCCATTGATGCATTATTTTACAACAGTGTCTTCAGCTACATATTCCTGAGGCCTTCACCTTCCAGTCAAGGCTGTCATTCCTCATTGAAGAGAGGGGAGATGGTTCTGGACTGTGTCTCATCTTCCACTTTCTATTTTACCCCCCCAGTGTCCATAGGATAGAGGTTCCCTTTGCTTTCCAAACCATGCAGATTAATTGTTGTGTTTTGTAGTGGAACTAGGGAGGTGTTTGTGTGTGCATTTCTATGAGTGCTGCTCTTCCTTTCCCCAAGCAACACTGTGAGATAATTATTTGTTTGTTTGGTTCTGCTTAGACTTTTGGTTTATTCTCCCTAATCCTGAATGAAAAAGCTGGAAGACAGTATGGATATGGGTTGATTCACTCTAGCAACTTTATCTCACTAGTAGTTTAGAAATTTGTTAACAATAGCTAGTTTAGTCTTCTTATTAATTTATATGTGATCTGGTGATATTTTTCCCAACTAAGCTTTGGTTTGGGTCCTCTTTCTTTTTTATAGCACCTCTCTGTCTACAGATTTTAGAGTATTTCTTTGTTCTGTGACTTCTATTATGTGAAGTGTTGAATACATTTTGATAACTTGCATTCTCCCATATCTCTTGTTTTTGTTGTTCATGTAAGAATCAGAGAAAGATTTTTATCACTTACATGTCCAAAATGAGTTGCACATTAATTGTAATACTATAAATTGGAAACAACCAAGATATCAGTGAGCACGTTGAAAGATAAATAAATGTTGGCATAAGGACATATTGAAATACTACTACTTAGTATTCAAATTAATAAATGCTAGATAAACAATAAAATAAGGAGTTACAATAACTATGTTGAGTGAAAGAATTTAAACAAATAAAACACATAAAAGGTGATTTTTTCCTAGGAAGAACAGAGCATCAACAGGTCTCATCCTGATCAGAAGGTGTTTCTTAGGATAAATCCAGAGTAAGTGTGATTAAGAGTTAGTGATCCCTGATTTTGCTCATGGAATTCAGGTTCAGTCTTGGGCATGGCACCCTGAGAACATCCCTTCTTGGCTCATGAGGCCATGATTCCAAGCAAACCATGGCAAATCTAGAGGACCTCAATCTGTTCCCCTCATTCAATAAATACTCTATTCCTAGAGTTGGGGTATCTCTCAGGTTGAGTTTGCATTTTCCTAGACCCAACTTTCAAATTCTGACCCAAGATCTTGGATGAATTCACTTGGACAGAGGTAGGATCAGTTTATACTAAGAAATTTCTCACAAACTGTCAAGTTTGTGGTGAAGGGAAATGGGGGAAGAATCTGCATCTAAGACATAGTCCAGACTGAAGTCCAGATAGTTTACAAGTGAGAAATGGGGGGAAACACAGCTAAGAGGCATCCTCTTGGGTTACAGAGAAATACCAAGCACTTTCCTCATACCTAATTATCAGAAGTGTCCAAAATTAGATTAGATTGTAGATGTTTTAGGCCTAAGTTTTAGTAGTAACAAGTAGAGCAATTGGCCAACAATTAGTTGTGTTTAACAATGAGGTGTACCATGTGTAAAGCTTGAAGAAAGGACTACCAACCAGTACAACTGTCATGTGAGGGTGACTGTGGGAATCACCAAATCTGCACCTCCCTGAAGAAAAATATCAGTCACTTGCCATAGTGGTGCAAGAATACATCACTGAATTATTCTCACCAGTCAATAAACAAGGAGGCAAAGCAAGCACTATAAGAAAGGCTGACAGAATCTGGATTTGCTACAATATATTATTCACACAATCCTATTTCCAATGAGATATTATATGAAATACAAAGATGCATGAAGAGATGACACACATCCTTGAAAAACCACATTCTACAGTAACTGCTTTTGGGAAAGGTCATATGTCATATTTGACAAATGAAGATTTCAAAGTAGCCATTAAAAATGTTTCCACAAAACAAATTTATAGCTTGATTAAAGAATCAAAGGAAAATATACTGGCAATATTGCAAGAAGGAGCTAATATCAGTAAAGAGAAAGATGGAAATTCTGGAGATGCAAAGAATAATAATTGAAAAAATTTAAAAGTCATTAACCATGTTCAAATGCAGATTTGAAATGGCACAATTATCAGAATTGCCAGGATTATTAGAATTACTAATGAAAGGGTGGCATTCCTGCATACATAATTGAAATACCAATGCTTAAAAGGAACACTTTGAATAATTGTGGGCCAATAAATTAGATTTAATTGAAATGTAAAAAAATCACAGAAGTGGGCCAAAGGGTGAAACTGAATCCAAAAGGAATAATCTGAATGGATTTATAACAAATGATGAGATTGATTAAGTAATCAAAACTACCCACAAAGAAAATTCAAGGTGAATATTGCTATACAGAAGTATTCATTCTAAGACTGACTTATGGAAGCAGAAATGGCTCTGCCAGTGGTCACCCAGTACCAGAGTGTTGG
>JAQZBX010060068.1:0-17396 GCA_029593785.1 Cabassous unicinctus | reverse complement strand
GTAAAATGTGTATTATGCTTATTTTGGAACAAATTCCCATTTTCACAGCAAGTGTCTCAGCAGAGCTGATAGTCTAGTGTACAAGTTAAGGGAGTGAGCTCTGGAACCAGGAAGTCAGAGTTTTTTCTCTAGTAAAAAAGCTGTGGGATACTTGGGAGAGTTTTTTGACCATCCATAGCTTCAGGTTCTTTATTTGTAAAATGGACATATTAATAGTCCTTACCCAATAGGGTTGTGAAGACTAAATGAGTTTATATATTTATAAAATGCTTGGAAAGGTGCCTTGTACGTAGTAAGGATTTAGTGAATGTTAGTTGCCTTCAGCATCATTGATCACATCATCTGTTATTTCTCACGTTGGTATAACATGAACAACAGCAAATGGATATTAATCTGTTACAACCTGTATTGGCAGTGCTTTGAGCCCCCTTCAGAGCCAAGGGCACATCACGAAGGAGAGAGGCTGCCCTGGTGTTTGTCAGTTTTGGAGGAGAGATGCAAGGAGATTCTTAATTTAGAGTGAAGTTCTTGTATTCTCTGGAACCCCAAGGAGGCAGAATCCATGTGGATTCACAGGGCTATGGGCCCAAAAAATATGCAAACCCGGCCTGAGTTCAGAGCCTCTGAGCCTCTGGTTTGCTGCTGTGTAGTGATGTGACAGAAGTAGATGAGAAACAGTGTCCCACCTCAGCAGGGAGCGTTGCCTGCTGAGCCTCTAGAAGCCAAGGCTTTTGAAGCACCACATGAGAAATGTCAGAACATACAGGGAATATCTTTGAACCACATAAATTTAAAATGTGCCCAGGTGATCCTGAGGAGGACCCAGCCAAGGTGGAGAGGGGGACAAAGCCTGGTGCTCAGGGGTGCTGGCTTTAGTAAAGCCACTGTTAGGGCCAGGGTGGACCCATCAGCCTTCCTTGGGAAGTCATGCAACTTCTAGGTGCAGGAGTTTGCTGTTAAATGTAACATTTATTGGTTACTTTCTGTGCACAAGTGAAGTATTAGGAGCTTAAGAGGCAGCTGATCTTGAAACAAATTTGAATGTGGGAATCAGATGTATGGACCTGTTTCATGCCCTGACTCCATCTGTGTTACTCTTAGCAAGTAATTTAGGCCCCAGACACCTCTTCTGTAAACAGGAAATAATGTCTTACCTTGTGGGACTCACAGGGGAAATTGATTCTGCTTGTGAGTAAAGTTGTTCAGTACCTTAGTGAAGGAGACATAACCTGTAATACTTCAGTTGAAATGGCTTCTTTATTGCTCCAGCCATGGGTTGTTCTGGGTCTTGTATCTTAGTTTGCCATCAAGAGAACCATAATTTGGATGGTTGAGAAGGAAGCACTTTGTTGCTTCCTCTTAGGAGTCCTGTCTGACTTGCCCTCTCTTGCTGTCCTCCTCTTTTCTCTTCCTCCTCTTTTCTCTTCCTCCTCTCCTCCTTTGCAATGGCCTTCTGCTTGGAGTCAATGCTGGATTTCTTCTTGGCACTTGGCCCTACTGGGATTAGTTAGTGGTGGCCATACCCTTGGCCAAGACCATGCAAATCCTCAACCATTACTAATTTGACTGCAGTGACCTTCAAAGTTGTCTCATTAAACATGAATCCTGATGTTTGAATATAGCACTTACTATGTGAGAGCGGAACATGTTTGTGTGTAAGATCATGGTGGGAGGGGGTGGGCATCTGGGCTAAGCAGCAGGGTGCCCAGCCATTTCCCAAATTGGGAGGATTTGAAAAGATTCCAAATGGCTATTGGGGAAGCAAGTCTTTGAGGTTAGTTTATAGCCTCCCATCCCCCAAATCTAAATTCACAAGCCCTCCATGTGATAGAAAAATTAACTAACAAAAATTAAGTCCTACTACTTTAATTTTTTAAATTTCAAATGTTTAATAACAATCATGCGTACCATACAGAATTCCCATATATTGCCCTACCTCCAACACCTTTCATTGTTGTGACACATTTGTTACAGATGATGAAAGAACATTGTTATAATATTATTGCTATCTATAGTCCATAGCTCATATTTGTATTTTTCCCACAAATCATCCTATTAACACCATGTATTGTACACACTTTGTATTGTATATGTGTTATAGTTCATGAGAGAATGATCTCATATTTGTTCTGTTAACCATAGTCCATGATTCACCACAGGATTCACTGTATTATATGGTCCCCTGACTTGTACAGTCCATCCAAAGTATACACTCAGTGGCACTCAGTTTCATCACAGAGTTGCTCTGATATCAGCTCAGTGCATTTCAGAACGTTTTCATTACTCCAAAAGGAAAAATCCAATACCCTCTTATACCCTCCTATTGTCCTGTAGCATTGATATAGTACCTTCTTTGCCATTGCTGTAAAAATATTACAATATTGCTGTTAACTATAGTCTATATGTTCATCAGTTGTATTTTCCCGTGTATCTCCATATTCTTAACACCATGTAATAGAGGAACATTCTTGTATTTGTACAAATAACATCATCACCCACCACTGAAATCACTGTTATACAGTCCCTAGATGATCCTCTAGCTTTCTTTCAATTGACATTTTTGTCCCTAGACTACCCCTTTCAGCCACATTCACATTTATAAATCAGCAGTGTTAGTTATACTCACTATAATGTGTTACCATCAACACTATCCATTTCCACACATTTACAATCCACCTTATTAAACATTCTATATACATTCAGCATTAGCTCCTCCTTCTGAACCCACATTCTATCTCCTAGTATCATATGCTCTATAGCTTAACTCCATGAGTTTACTCATCATATTTAGTTCATATTAGTGTGACCATACAATATTTGTCCATTTGTGTCCTGGCTTACTTCACTCAACATAATGTCCCAAATGTTCATCCATGTTGTCATATGCATCCCAACTTCATTTCTTCTTACAGCTGAATAATATTTCATCATATGTATATACAACATTTTCTTTAGCCATTCATCAGTTGATGGACACTTTCTAACTTCCTTCTCAGATTGCTTACTAGTAGTGTACAAAAACACTACTGATTTTTTTGTATTAATCTTATATCCTGCCATGTTGCTGAACTTGTCTATTAGTTCTAGTAACTTTGTTGTGGGTTTTTCAGGATTTTCTAGGTGTAGGTTCATATCATTAGTGAATAGCAAAAGTTTTACTTCTTCCTTTCCTATTTGGATGCTTTTTATTTCTTTTTCTTGCCTAATTGCTCTGGATAGAACTTGTAGCACAATAATGAATAAAGTGGTGACAGTGGGCATCCTTGTCTTGTTCCCAACCTTGGCGGAAACGTTTTCAGTCTCTCACCATTGAGTACAATGTTAGCTGTGGGTTCTTCATATATGCGCTTTAGCATGTTGAGAAAGTTTCCTTCCTTTCCTATTTTTTTTTTTTTTTGAGTGTTTTGATTTTCTTGTCTTGAACTAGCCTGGCATAACTTGGGATAAACCCCCTTAATCATGGTGTATAATTTTTTAATGTGTTTTTGGATTCAGTTAGCAAATATTTTGTTGAGGATTTTTGCATCTATATTCGTTAAAGAAATTGGTCTTAAATTTTCTTTTTACATAGTATCTTTGTCTGGCTTTAGCATTAGGGTGATGTTGGTTTCATAGAATGAGCTTGGTAGCATTCCTTCCTGTTCCGTTTTTTAGAAGAGTTTGAGCAAGATTGGTATGTGATCTTTTTTGATTGGTAGAATTCACCTGTGAAGCCATCTGTTCCTAGGCTTTTCATTTTTGGGAGGTTTTTGATGACTGTTTCAATCTCATTGCTTATGATTGGTTTGTTGAGGTCTTCTCTTTCCAGTAGGGTCAGTGTAGTTTGTGTGTTTCTAGGAATTTGTCTATTTTGTCTATGCTGTCTAGTTTGTCGGTGTGCAATTGTTCATAGTATCCTCTTTTGATCTCTTTTATTTCTGCAGGGTCAGTGGTAATGTCCCCCATCTCTTTTCTGATTTTATTTATTTGCACCTTCTCTTTTTTTCTGTCAGTCTAGCTAATGGTTTATCAATTTTGTTGATCTTCTCAAAGAACTAGCTTTTGGTTTTGTTGATGTCTATTTTTTGTTGTTGTTTTTGTTGTTCTCAATTTCACTTATTTCTACTCTAATCTTTGTTATTTCTTTCCTTCTGCTTGCTTTGGGATAAGTTTGCTGTTCTTTTTCTAGTTCCTAAAGATGTGCCATTAGGTCTTTGATTTTAGCTCTTTCTTCTGTTTAATGTAAGCCTTGAAGGCTATAAATTTCCCTCTCAGCACTGTCTTCACAGTATCTGATAGGTTTTGATATGTTGTATGCTTGTTTTTTTCATCTTGAGATATTTACTGATTTCTCTTGCAATTTCTTCTTTGACCCAGTGATTATTTAAGAGTGTGTTGTTTACTCTCCATATATTTGTGAATTTTCCTTTTTTCAGCCTGTTATTGATTTCTAGGTTCATTCCATTATTATCAGAAAAAGTGCTTTGTTTAATTTCAATCTTTTAAAATTTATTGAGACCTATCATGTGACCCAACATATGGTCTATCCTGGAGAAGGATCCATGAGTACTTGAGAAGAATGTATATCCTGAAGTTTTGGGGTGTAATGCTCTATGTCTGTTAGATCTACTTCATTTATCATATTATTCAAGCTCTCTGTTTCCTTATTTATCTTCTGTCTAGATGTTCCAAGCAATGCTCAGAGTGGTGTTTTGAAGTCACCAGCTATTATTGTAGACATGTCTATTTCTCCCTTCAGTTTTGCCGGTGTGTATCTCATGTATTTTGTGCCACCCAAGTTAGGTGCATAAATATTTATTATAGTTGATTTTTCTTGGTGAATTGCCCCTTTTCATAATTAATGACATATTTTATCTCTTATAAGAGTTTTGCATTTAAAATCTATTTTGTTTGCTATTTATATCACTACCCCAGATCTTTTTTGATTACTATTTGTGTGGAATATATTTTTCCAACCTTCACTTTCATCATTATTGTGTCCTTGTGTCTAAGTGAGTCTCTTGTAAATAGTTTATAGATGGTTCATATTTTTAACCCATTCTAACAGTCTGTATCTTTTGATTGGGAAGTTCAATCCATTGATGTTCAATGTTATTACTGTAAACACATTACTTCATCCATTTTATCTTTGACTTTCCATTGTCATATTTCACTATTGTTTTGTATTTTAACCTTTTTAGTTTCCCTTACTAATATTCTTTATTTCTATACTCTTCTACAGGTCTCTTGCCCTTGTCTTTTCCTTTCAGGCTGCAGAGCTCCCTTTACTATCTCTTGTAAATCCAGTTTTTGTCTGTGAAGACTTTACACTCACCCTCATTTTTAAAGGACAGTTTTTCTGGATAAAGAATTCTTGGCTGGCAGTTTTTCTCTTTCAGTACCTTTAATATATCATAGCACTGCCTTCTCACCTCAATGGTTTCTGATGCGAGACTGCCACTTAGTCTTATTGAGCTTCCCTTGTATGTGATGGATTGCTTTTCTCTTGCAACTTTAAGGATCTTCTCTTTATCTCTAGCATTTGTAATTCTGAATAGTAGGTATCTCAGAGTAGTTCAGTTCAGATTTGTTCTGTTGGGGGTGCATTGTCCTTCTTGGATATTTATGTCTTTGATAAGGATTGGGAAATTTTCAGTCATTATTTTCTCAAATATTTTTTCTTCGATTCTCTTTTCCTTCTGGGACACCTATAATGCATATGTTTGTATGTTTTGCATTGTCATTCAGTTCCCTGAGACCCTGTTCCATTTTTCCCTTTCTTTTCTCTTTCTGTTTTTCTGTCTTTTCAAATTCAGATGCTGTGTCCTCCAACTTATGTATTCTGTCCTCCACCAATTCAAATTTGTTGTTATATGCTTCTAATATATTTTTAATCTCATCCATTGTGGCTTTCATTCCTATAAGCCCTGTTACTTTTCTTTGCCAGATTTCAAATTGCTCTTTTTGCTCCCACAGTGTCTTCTTAATATCCTTTATCTCTTTAGCCTTATTTTCCCTCAACTGCTTAAATTGATTTAGGAGATTTGTGTGTACATCATTGCTTAATTGTCTTAAATCCTGTGCCTCGTCAGGATTTTTGATTTGTTCATTTGGCTGGGCCATATCTTCCTGTTTTTTAGTATGGTTTGTAATTTTTTGCTGATATCTAGACATCTGATTATGTTAATTTATTGTGATGGTCAATATCTCTCTCTTGCCTTTTTGTTTTGTTTCACAGTTCTTCTTTGGTTTTTGGTTCAACAAAGTCTAAATCTTTAAAACCGTTCCACTTAAGTTAACAAAACAATGCCAGGGGTTCACTAATGGGGCACATTCCTGATCCAAGGATCCTGAAATTGAGAATCCAAAAAGATTTTTTTCTTCTTGCACTGTGCCCTGCCCTGCCAGCAGGTGGCACTCTTTGAGGGATCTTTCCATGGAGGTTTGTCTTTCAACCTCCGCTTGCTGGGCTGGCTACTGCTGAGATTCAAAGTGGGCTCTGCTACCCAAAGTCACTGAAGAGAAACCATTCTTCACCTTCTGCTGTACCTTCTCTCTTCTCAGGGAGGAAGGTCTCCATTCCCCTCTCAGTTGTCTGCAGTGAACCACAGGTTTTACGGAGGCTATTCTCCTTGAAGGTGAGGGATGGATGCCATTCCCAGCTGTGGGGGCAAGTAACTGTGGTTTTTGTTTTGGCATCTTTTTCTATCTTTCCCTCTCCCTCCTGGACACTGCTCAGGATTCTCCTGGTCTGCAGATCCCCAAAACAGCTACCTTGGACAGCTTTTTGCCCTTCCTCAGTTGTTTTTGTAAGAGAGTTGAGCCCTGCCTACCTGCTCCAAAGCCATCTTCCTGGAAGTCTACTTTAATTTTTAATTTTTAATGCAAGTTAGGCTACTGGCAGGGTCTCCAAGGCTGTACTGATTTGAGAGAATTAAAGTTTTTTAGAAAAATCACTTTATATTTGGCCACTATTTCTCATTTTGCATATATATGGCTTCTTCACAGTTGCCAAGTGATTGGCTGCTATTTATTGCTCTCGGGGCTCAACTACGTAGGGAAGTTAATTACCCTGTTCTCCTGAGAATATGATGTATGTGTATCTCATATGGGGCATTGCATCAACTCATTTGGTGTGGCGTCACACACAGGGAGGACAAGTTAATGATAGACTTGGTATTAAAGCTTAGTTCCCAGGTCTTGGCCATTATGCTTAATTCTGAAGGGTTCTGCTAACTCCTATGTTCCCTTTATTTAACCACACATGTAATGAAATCACATATTTTCAGCTAATGTATTATCATACAATAATAAGGTTTCTTGCAAATGAGGAGGCATTTAATGGTGGGAAACCTAGACGTTGGAAGAAAGAGGAAAGAGATGTTTACTGAGGTTTTTTTATATTCCAGATACTGTGGTGGGATTTTTCCATTGAATCCTCACAACAGCTCTGTGCAGTGTTAGCTATTTTACTTGCAAAGAAGCTGAAGCAAAGAAAAGTTGAGTAACTGGCCCAATGCCACACAGCTAGTAAGAGACAGAGCTAGGGTTTGAACCAGGTCTGCCTAAATCCAGGGCCTTGTATTATTTCAACTGCACATTCTTAGAGAAAGCCCAGGAATGTTGCATGTTACCATTTTCAGAAAAAAAATTACAGAAAGGGGGCAATGTGGTATTTTGTTTGCACATTATAACCTCATTTTTCTTTCCTTTTCCTCTGTAGCTTATGTAGGACTGGATTCAATTTTGTCGCTTTCTCCTTGGCAGACCTAGAACCCTTTTAGGCATTCTCTATTAGAGTACTTGTGGATGTTCTGTTTGCACTATTTGCATCTCTCTGTGCTATTAAACTGTCACCACCTTGAGTTCTGGGTCTGTGTCCTATTCACCTTTCTTTCCCCACAACTCAGCACAGTGTTGTAATATTCCAGTAAATTTCTGCTGAGTGAATCAATTATTTGAACTTTAGGGACTGGATTGAACCTCTAGGGACTAGAGGACTGAATTAAATTGAAAGAAACTAGAGTTTCTTTTTCAATAGTCCTAGGGAAAGCTGAGATGGGGAAGGAGGAGTCAGGGAAGGCTTTCTGGAGGAGGTGGTGACACTGCTGAATTTTCAAGAATGACTATATTGGCTGGGTTAAGAAAGAGAACGAGGGTGCCAAAGGCTGCTGCAGGAATTGGAGAGGTATGGTTTATCTGGGGAACTCCAGTTAGCTTGAGAGAGGGAGCGCTGAGAGGCAAGCACAGCCCTATTTGCTAAGCTAAAGCCCCAGGCAAATCTTCCCAATCTCTGCTTTCTAAATGCCCAAGGCCATCTGCCAGGCCTGCTCTGAAATGTCTTTGCTGTGTCTATTTTCACAAAGCTCCATGATTAATAAATGCTTGGCTTAGTTAAGATGGAACTGGCTTGTGGTTCATACCAATATATGACTGTGTTTGAACCCTCTTGTTGTTTTCTTAAAAAATAAAACTTACTGAAATTAATCTCTACTTGTTAGATGAATTATGGAGATGATTTTGACTGGGCACCTTCCTGTGTTCCTTGTGTGGTCTGCCTTCCAGACTTTGTCTTGTCTTCTGAAGAAGATAATATGGTACAAAGAAAATTGGAATGATGACCCCTCTCCTTTCCATTCCCACTCCCACAGAAACATGAAAAATTTAAACACCCAAAGGAAAAGGAAAGAGTCAAATTAAACTCTCACCTCACCATTGGCTCTATCTGCTCTGTAATGTTTTATAGAAAATAATCAGGATGTGGGCCCATGATGACTCATAGTGAGTGTGCTATTAACTCAACCCTCTTCAATGAAGGTCCAACATTAAAAAAAAAAAAAAAAAATCAGGACATGCAGTCAGGAAAACACGAGTGAGCTTATATGCTTCTGTGGACAATGAATATTTGATATCAAGATTGTCTTAGAAAATCCAGAATAAATCATACACCCACAGGACTTAGTTCATGTCACTTTGCTAAACAGTTACAGAGGGGCTATTATGATGCTAGAGTATTTAAAGATAAAAGGAAAAAATCCCTGTTCTTTGGTGCTCAGAGTTTAGGAGGGAAAACAGGCACAACAACTTAGATTGGGGCTGAGTCATCATATTGTTGCGAGTGCTTACGGGCTGGCAAAGCAAACAAGAAATAAAGAATTGGTGGCTGTAGAGAGCTTCTCGTGAATACATTTTATGATGGATTTGGGGGACAGAAATAATATTGAGCACATAGGCTAAGTGGGTTGTATCACGGTTTTATTCATCTCATTTTTATCTTTCAAAAGGGAACAGTTTCTGTCTAGTTATACCTGTGGAGTAACCAATAACATCTTGTAATAGAATTCTGCCAGACCATTCTACAATTAAGTACATACCATTAAGCCTCTCTCTGTTTATTGTTTTTCTGGGTGCTAGGAGAGTTACTATGCCTCCAGTTGACCTTTAGTGCGCCTTGTCAGTGGAATCCAGCTTTTGTCCGGAGCCACCATCCATCTTCATTCTTTTAGTTCCCCCTTCCTTTCCTGTGTGGTGGGTGGAGATAGGAATACGTGAGGGGCTGGTGGGGGTAGGAATAGTGGGGATGCTTCCTGGCTTACACCAGGCCAACTGAAGATTGGAATATTGTTTGCAGAAAATAGAAGGCAAGTGAGAAATTCTCAACATATGAGGAATGTGGTATATGCCACGTTAGGTGAGATGAGGTGTGAGAGGCTTAAAACTACATCTGTAGTTGATAGGTCCATATGGATCTTAAGAAGTAGCAAAGCATTTTCTTCCGTCTTTTTAGAATTTCCTCCAATGTTGTTCTTTAGTGTACTTTTCAACAGACATTCTTGTTTTTCTTTCATTCTTTATTAAGAAAATAGTTCTTCTCTACTAAGTTCTCTCCCATGATTAATTTTAATTGTGAAAATACACCTAAGTTGAACTGATTTCAGTTCATATCAGTTCCAATTCTGAAATTTGACTTGAACTTGAATTTGGGCATGACATTTCAATTTGATTGATTGAAAAATAAAATACTGCCTTATCTGGAATTTTGAAGTGTTTATGTGAATCCTGGCTAAACTTATGGTGTATTAAAATCTGAAAGTTTCTCTTACTTCATGACTTTGTGTTCTTATTTCTGTTTCTTCCCAATAGTTATGTAGTTCCATAAATATTTTTGAGCACTTACTTTATTCCAGGTTCTCTGTCAAATGCTAGATGGAAAAATAGGACCTCTACCCTTGATGCATAAATGACACTGTCTCTTTACTTCCTCAACTATAAAACAGGGATAATAATTGTATAAACCTTACCAAGTTAAACAATTAAATAAAATAATTCATATAAAATACCTGGGACAGTGTGTAATACATAGTAAGAGCTCGAGAAAAGAAATTATTTTTGGTCAATTCTAATTTACATTTATTAGAGGCTGGCAAAAGGATTTGAATTCCCTCTCATCAAATAATATTTCCAGTTTGCTTACTACGCTAAAGGTACATATTACCACCATGTGGATTATCTAGGCTCTATTTCTATTAAATCCCCAAGTGCCTGAAAATGTAATTATATGTGATGACCTTTGTTGGAGAAATTAAAATTCAAAATTTTAATTTCATCTTTCCTTTCTTTAGAGAAGAGCTTCTTTGAGATTGGAATGAGAGCGTGGTTTCCTGGCATGTGGCTTTTAAAGGGCATATAAATCGAAACCCCAATTCTTTACTTTTCTAGAACAGCAGGATAAGGCCCATGTAGGAGAACTAGGTGGTGTATATCTTAGGCGAGGAAGTCAGAGCACATGGAGGTCAGCAGGTAGAAGCTACTGCAATTATCCAGGTGAGAATTCCTTGGTAGCTTGTACCAAGGTGGCAATAATGGAAGTAATGAGTAGAGTTCAGATTCAGGAATTTCTTCTAAATATCAAACTTTTAATGTTGAAAAATTTTAAACATATAAAAAAGAAACAATAATTTAATGAACACTTATATATTCATCACGAACATCAAAGAGTCAACATTTCAAACGTTTGCTTTACCTATAGCTTTTTTTGCTGAAACATTCAAGGTGATCATCATGACATCACGAACTTTGTACTTCAGCATGAATCTCCAGAAAATAAGGATCTTTTAATATTGGAGGAAACCTCATTCAAAGCATTGAATAACACAATCCCACTATACCAAACAATGGTACCGAAATTCCCCAATATTATTGAATATATAGTTCATATTCAAATTTCCCTAGTTGTTTTCCCCTAGATGTCTTTTATTATTTCTCTGTTCTTTTTAATTTAGGATCCGATTAGGAATCATTCATTATATTGGGTTGTTGTGTCTCCTAAATCTCTCTTTCTTTTTAACTTTTTCAAATTTACAGAGAAGTTTCAAGAATAACAGAAAGAAATCTGGGTACATTTCACTCACAGCACCAATTGTTAACAGTATAGCATATTCAGTTTAATGTTCTCTCTTCTTTTGTCTCTCTATGCGTAGGACACACACACTTTTTTGAACCATTTGAGAGTATCTGTTGGGGAGTAAGTTTCAGATCAGGATTTATTTTGAAGACAGAGTAAACAAAATTTGCTGGCTGTGTGGTTGTGAAGGTGAAGATTCAAGGATGACTCTCAGGTTTTTTACCTGAGCATTTAGAAGGAAGGACTTGTCCTTTCCTGAACTGAGGAAGAGTGAGGGAGGAGTAGGTCTGGGATGAAGCTTGGGATGTTGATTTTTTCCTATATATGTCTTTTAAGTCTCTCCTTTTTTATTGGAGAAGTTGTGGGTTAACAAAACAATCATCCATACCATACGGGTTTCCTATACATTGCCCCGTCACCAACACCTTATATTGTTGTGATACATTTGTTACAAATGATGAAAGAGCATCATCATAATGTCACTGATATCTATAGTCCATAGCTTATATTTGGTGTGTTTTTTCCCACAGACCATCCTATTATTAATACCAGGCATTAGTATTGTATATTTGTTATAGTTCATGAGACAATGTTCTCATATTTTTACTGTTAGCTACAGTCCATCATTCACCATGGGGTACGCTGTGTTATACAGTCCCCTGCCTTGTACAATCCATCCAAAGTGCATACTCAATGGCTCTCAGTTTCATCACAGAGTTGTGCTGTATAAGCTCAGTCCATTGCAGAATGTTTCATTACTCCAAAAAGGAAAAATCCATATTGGGGTGTTGATTTTGATCATGTTAAGTTTGAGATGTCTATTAGACATCCATATGGAGGTGTGCTGTGGGCAGCAAGATATGTGAATAGGGATTTTAGGGATGAGGTATGGGCTGCAGTCATAAATTTGGCAATTGCCAGTGAATAGATGGTATTTAAAGCCACGAGACAGTGTGAGATCATGAACAGGGTGAGGATAAGTAGGGAACTGACTTGAGGACAGAGCCCTAGGCAGGCCTGGGTTAGAAACTGGGGAGCTGAGGAGGAGCTAATAAAGGACGCTGGGAAGGAGGAACGAGTCAGGTAGGAGGAAGACCAGATTTGTCCCAGAAGCCAAGGGAAGAGAGTGTCAAAGACCAGCTTTGTCAAAGACCTCTGATGGGTCTTGTGAACTGAGGACTGAGAATTGACCATTGGGTTTAAAAACACAGAGGTCATTAGTGTCTTTAATAGGAACAGCTTGGATGGAGTGGTAAGGGTGAAACTGGAACAAAGAGGGCTCAAGAGAAAATGGGAGGAGAGAAATTGGAAAGTGGAGAACTCTCGAGAAGTTTGTTGTGAAACGGTGATTCAGAGAAATAGTATGGTAATTGGAGAAAGAATGTGGGGCTAACGAGTTCTTTTTTTTAAGAAGGGAAAGACCATAGCATGCTTGTATGCTGATGAGAATGATCCAGTACAAAGGGAGAAATGGTGATGCAGGAGAGAGGGGAGAAATTCAAGGGCCTATGCTTCTCTAGGCTCGAGGAGCCTGGGATCTGGTGCACAAGTGCGTGAGTTGAAGCATGGACAGTGCTTTCACAGTAACAGGAGGGAAGCCAGAGGACCTCCATGCAGGTGGTAGAGCTTGTGGCGAGAGCTCACGGAAAGCCTTCTCTGATCGCATCTGTCATCTCAGTGAACTGGGAAACAAGGTCATCAGCTGAGTGAGGATGGAGGAGGCTATTTTGAGGAAAGAGGAAAAACGTGAAATAATTTGTCTAGAAGTATATTTATGAATTTCTCCATTTGGAGTGTGTTAATCTGAGTGTGGGGTGACAGGCAGTGGGGGAGTGGAGCATTGGTAGATTGCCTTTTCTAGGAATGAAGTGTGGGCATCAGTGGGTGTGGTTGTGCAAAAGTCACCCTTTTCCATCCCACAAAGCCACCTGGTTGGGATGAGCCTTCACGGTGCAGTGAATGGCTACTGGAATGGAAGACTAGGTTGGAGGCTCACTTGGGAGGTGTAGAGCCCCGGCTTGGGTATTTGGTGCAGTTCTAATGCAGTCGTTTGTCAGATGAGACTGCCTGCAACTGATATCAATCAAGGGACATTTGTTCACTCATTCTTTATCATTTCCTTTAATTTCCATATTCATTGTTTACAGAAAGTATTTCCTTGGAGAGAGAGGACAAGTAACTTGTGTCCTTCAGGCTGTCTGCAAATTTGGAAGATACTGAGGGGAAAAAAACTGACCCTCAGTTAGAGCCTATTATGCATCTGATGACCTCTAAGGAAAATGTCCCCATCTTAATAAAGCACCATTGTGTTTTTAGGTCGTTATCCAGTGACTTGCTGAGGTAGTAAATTCTTGTTAAATTGGATGGTGTTCTACTCCAAACTCACTTCTATCCTAAGATTCTATAGCACAAGCTGAAAATTCTTAAACTGCCACATGGTTTTCTCTTGAGCTTTGGATGATTTGATGCATTAGACATTTTAATTTATGCTTTAAATTTTAAGAAACACATCCAGATATGCCTGCAGCCAACTAGCTAGTTCTTTAAATCTGCATATAAATAAGAGAGAGAAGAGAAAAAAATAAGCAAACAACATTTTTTGTCTCTGTATAGCAGTGTATACGCCTTAAGTGTTTTAGAGCCAGGTTTCTCCTTTTAAAAATAAAGTATTCATTAAGAAAACAATCAAATAATCAAACCGAAACTGTAAGGGATGCCTTTTCTTAAAATTTTGTGAGTGTAACTTACTGGTATTTAAAAAGTAATCCTATGCCTCTTACAGTTATTTCAAATAAAATAGTTTTCCCTAAAATTATTAAATGCTTAATTAAATGTCTGCAAGATATGATTTAATGGCTCAATGCATATCATAGAGGGCAATAAAAATATGAGATTTAATCTCAACAGCAACAAAGTTATAATTATTTTAAACTTTTTGTGTATGGAAATTTAAGAATATGCACCAAAGAAGAGAGAATATTATAATGAATTTCTGTGTATCCATCATACAGCTTCAACAATTACATACATTCTGCCATCTCCTTATAGTAATAATTCTTAAAATGAAAATAATAAAAATGATAAAAATCCTTTCATTTTTTACAGACGAAACATTAACGTGGAATATGGGTACAAGATGATATTTTTATATGTATGCTTTGGGGATCGGGCCTCCAACATTGGAGTCCTAGGGCCTACAGAGGCTTTTCATGGCCCTGTCCCTTGCTTCTCCATGGCCTCTAGTTCACAGGGCTCACCAGTACTTCTTGTCCAGCCGCTTTCTTGCCTGTTGTTCTCTAGTAATAAGTTCTCTGCATGTGCTTTCCCAGGCCCCCACTCTTATCCCCTTTAACCCTCCTTGATTCCTGCTCATCTATTTGAAGTCTAGCTCAGGCACCCTCTACTCTGAGAAGTTTCTTTTCATCACCCTTCCCACCTGGAGCTCCCATAAAAGCCCTGTCTCTCCCTGTCACTGTCCTGGAGTAAAATCTAAACTGGTCACCATGACCTGCAGGGCTCTGCATCGTCTGGATCTTGACTTTCTACTTCTCTGCCTTGATCTTCTGTCCTGGCCCCTCTTCCTCACTGTGCTCCAGTGATGTCAACGTGCTCCCTGCCTGCCAAACTCATTCCTGCCTATGGAAATTGCACTTGCCGTGTCCTCTTCCTGGACCATTCTTCCACATATCTTTGATTGTCTGGCTGCTGCTTTTTGCCTTCCCCTCTCCTTCTCTTGTTGTGAACTATCACAACCATACATAAAAGACATACAACATCTCAGTTTCACAGTCATTTAAAGGCCAGCATCCCCAGAGGCCTATCATGAGCCCCTCCCCAATCGCAACACCATCTTTCCTCCCAAGAAATAAATATCGTATCAACTTTTGTGGTACTAATTGTCTTATTTTTACTTATGGTTTTCCCATTTATACATCCCAAAACAACATAGTTTGGTTTTGCCTATTAACAAACATAATATGAATGGAATCATACTGTGTGTTTGTTTATTTTAATGCCTTGCCTCTTTTACTCAGTAGTATGTTTCTAAGATATCAATGCTGATCTATGTAGGTACAATTAGCAGTAGTTCAATCATTTTCTCCACTGTATGGTATTTGATTGTGTGAATGCACTACAATATATTTATTTCTTCTACTGTTGATGGCTATTTGAGTTATTTCCAGTGTGGAGCTGTTACTAGAAATAATGTTCTGAATATTCTTGTACACATATCTTGACACACCAATGAGTTTCTCTGTGGTATAACTACGTTGAGTTGGAGAGGGAGTAACCATAAATTAATGTTCCAGTTGGGACATTTTTGTCTGGGACGAATGCTTAACTTGACCCCACAAGGGAAATAGGTATACGCCGGGATTATCCCAGGCAAACTGAGATGTTCAGCTCCCATATTCAAAATATATTCAGAGTTTCAAATTTATAGTGTCAGTCTGCTTTCTAAAGAGATGGTAAAAATTTACCCCAGGAGGGTATGAGAGTCCCCACTGCTCCATGTTCTCACCAATGCATTCGATTTTCAAACTTTGTGTTGTTTATCCATCTTGAGGTTTTATTTTGCATTTTCCTGATTGATAATGTTACTGAGTTGTGAAGTATCTTTAAATCTTTTGTCCATTTTTTTCTAATGGTCTTTTTATCATCAATTTGAAGGAGTGTTTTTAAGATTGTAGATTTAGTACTCTGAACATAAATGTTGCTAATATCTTTTCCCACTCTGGCTTGCTTTGTTTCTTTGTTTCTTTTGATGAAACAAAATTCTTAGTTTTAATGTGGTCAAATTTAATAATCTCAGCTTAGGTTTGTTTTTTTTTGTTTGTTTTGTTTTGTTTTTTGTATGTCTTGTTTTTCCTTTCCTGGTATAAAAAAAATGACTTGACTATACTCTTCAAAGTCAGCTTTGAAAAAGTTTCTCTTTCATATTTCACATTCCTCATTCCTGTTGTGTTAATACACCTGGAATGTGGAAGTAGTCCAATTTTAATTTTTTTCTATAACTGAACTTTTCTTCTCTATTCAGTTGCCCTTACAACATTATTTTTTTGATGTCCTTTCCCCTCTGATTAGTAGTGCCACAAATGTCACATACCAAATTCCCACATTAGGGATTCTGCTTCTGGACTTTCTGTTTTTACCCATCCTTGCTCTAATTACCATATCTTAATTCTAAGTCTTGTTATCCATAGAGCAAGTCCTTCCACTGTTTTTCCTTCTTTAAGAATTTCTTACTTATTCTTTGGCCATTTTCACTTTCATATACATTTTAAAATCAGCTCAAGTTCTACACACAAAAAAGTCCTATTAGGATTTTGATTAGGATTTTATTTAATTTATAAATGAACTTGGAGAGAATTGCAACCAAATTTAGGCTTCAAACCTATGATTATGGTATATCTCCCCATTTATTTGGTCTTCTTTCTAAATGACTCTGTGTAATTTTCTTTGCAGAGATAATGTGCATTATTTATAAGATTTATTCACAGGTACTTCATATCTTTTTGAGCTATTTTAAGTGTTGTATTTAAAAATTTAACTGTATGTCAATATTTTTTAGAAATAAGGTATTTATATGTTGATTTTCTATACAACAACCTTCCTAAACTCTTATTAATTCTAACAATTTATTTGTAGATTATTTGGATTTTTATATGGGCACAATTATATCATATGTTACTCATTTTCCTCGCCTTACTGTGCAGCTGGGGAACTCTAGTAAAATGTTAATGGAAGTGGGAATAGCAGGCATCTTTGTCTACTGACTGACTTTTTTTTTTTTTAATAATAATTAAAAAAAATTTTTTTCAAAAGATACTTAGATTACATAAATATTACACAAAAATTATAGGGATTCCCATATGCTCCACCTCTCACACCTCCCACAACCTCCCATATAAACATGCTTCATTAGTGTGGCACATCACCTGCAATAGACATACACATCTTGGGGCTTTGTCACTAAGCATGGACCATAGTTCACATTGTAGACCACACTCTC
>JAQZBX010060066.1:0-17388 GCA_029593785.1 Cabassous unicinctus | reverse complement strand
CACTTCCTCAATAAACTCTCTTGGTTCCTGCTCCCACCCGGAGAACAAAGTCTCCTGTCTCGTCCTTTCTCCCCGCCGTCCTTCCTGTTCCCCCGTTGTTCAGCCTCCGGCCATCAGCCGGAGAGCCTCCGGCCATCAGCCGGAGAAAGACCTCCGACCATCAGTTGGAGATCTTCAACGGGGAAATCGCCTCCGACCATCAGTCAGAGAGACCTCTCCTACCATCAGTCGGAGAGACAACATAATTCAAACCATTTTGAGTTAATTTTTGTATAATGTGTGAGATAGGGGTCCTCTTTCTTTATTTTGGGTATGGATATCCTGTTTACCCAGCAAAATTTGTTGAATAGAATATTCTGAGCCATCTGGGTGGGTCTTACCATTTTGTCAAAAATCACTTTACCAAAGATGCCATATGTACTTTTTCCTAAGTCACCTGTATTTCTTTGACTTCAATAACTCAACGGGCATCACACCTAAATCCTTAGTGAACTTATTGACTTCCAACAAGTATATTTCATTCATTGGCTATATCACCCAGATGAATTTTTTGGTCTTCTGGTTCACTAAATTTTTCTTACTCTCTTTAATGTTGCAATCTGCAAACCTCTTCAGTACCCAGTTGTTATGTCCATGAGACTCTACTGTGCCTTACCACTGGGTCTGCATTATTGGCTTTACTGAATCATTTGTTAGTGTTCTTTAAATGAACAGCTCACATTTCTGCAATTCCAGTATAATCTATCACATTTTCTGTGACTTAACTCCAATTTATCCCTGTCCTGCACTGACACTTGTGACACTAAAATCATATCCATTCATAATGTCTAAATGTAATGGTTTCTCTGCACAATCTCTGTGTCTTTCAGGTTCATTCTTTCCTTTATTCTGTAAATTAATTCCACTTAAAGAAAGCCAAAGCCTTTTTTAAATGTGCCTCACAGCCCCTAGGAGTCACTATCTTTTAGGGCATTACAATTTTTAAGTATTTAAAACCAAAGAAGTCATACTTCTTGGGAAAGGACCAAGTGGCCTCTTAAGAATAACATCTTAAGAATAAAGAGTTGAGAAGTGCTCCCATTAGAGTCAAGCAGAAGAGAAAGGGCCCTAAGCAAATGAAAAGGCATTAATGATGGACATTTAAATAAATTGTTTATTTCTTTCTTATTTGGGAATTTATTCTCTAAATTCAGTAGATTTAATTAGATTCAATTTCTTTCAAGCCATACTCTATTTGATCACATATTATCAGGAACATTTCCACAAACATGTTTTAAGAAATCCACATAGTAATTGGAAGCCATGAAATCTGTGTTAAGCCTATAGTTTAAATGTACGTTTTAAGGGCAACTAATGTATAGCAACAATAACAAAAAATGTGTTCTTATCCTTCTAATTTTGTCATAAATATCTCCATGCATATTACAATTTCAGTGAATTTTATTATGAAAAGAACTTTCAGAAGTCATTTAGTCTGTAGAGAAGAAATATAGTTTAGCATTAAAGAACACTGCTTTGAATAAAAAATCCAGAATTTAGATTCTAAATCTGCCATCTTTTTAGCTGTATATTCCTTAGTAAGACCCTGAAATTTTAAATCTAGTTTCTTAAACAGTACAAAATCTAAATCCACAGTCTGAAATATCAAATTTGATGATGGATTGAAATAATTTAATGCAGTACTAATAAATTTTGACCAGGATCATCAGAATGCTTATATGCTTGCATATATTAAGTACACAATAACTTTGGTTATGAAAATGTGCACTGGTATTTTATAAATATTTTGGCTAATTTTTTCCATTAAAATCAAATAGCTTAGAGCTAAGAAAAATATTATGATAGAATTAAGTCATAGAGAAAATTATATGTTAATATTGAGGTGAGTTTAATAAATATTTTAAATTATTAAAGAAAATACAAAAATCCTAGCTATTTTTAAGAGTTTTTCATGGTCTTCTAGAATAAATTTAAGTATATGTATATATATATTAAATATAGATATAATTTTTGTCACTTTCTGTTGCTATTTTGCAGCTTTTTGTTTTCCACTTGTCACCATAAACCTTGGTAATTCTTTGTTGCTACTATGGGGAGAAGAATGTTTTCTTGGTTTGTCAGCAAAATCAAGAACCTCATCTTGCAATGCTTTAAGCAATTAACTTTTGTAAATTAATTAGGTTAAATATTTGCATGCAATTTTACCTCTTATGTGTCGACCCACTAACCATTTCAAAATCCAACCATTTTGTGATTCATCAACAAATTTCAGTAATTATTATTTCTTTGTTTAATTTTAGTATTATTAAAATATAATTTGCTTTTTTTGCTTTCTATACATTTAAGATCTTTAAAAAGTTTGAGTTAAATGATTAGTTCATTTGTTTTAAGAATTTTAATAAAGAAATTTGCAAAGCTAATAATTGATCATGAATCCACATTATGTGGCATCTCATAAATTTTTGTCAGGTTGATTGCTAATATTTCCTTCTAAAATGCTCTACATAATCTAGAATTGCAATTTTAATTTTCTCTACTACTCAATGAATATTTAAGAAAATATGATTTCTCCATTGTCCTATATTTATTTTTATTTAAACTTAAGCAATGGTTATTAGAAATGTTTTTCCCTTCAAGAGGTTTGTATTCTTTAAATTTATAGAAAGGTTTTCTGAGAATTATATTTGTTTATTTTCTTTAAGGATTTTTGAGATATTAAAATAAATTTAAAACTGGTTTAGGATGAAAATTTTAATCAACTATGATTATTCCTTACTGTTTATTAATTTATTCTAACAATTTAAATATGTATTATTTTCCTCTATATTCTCTATATTTATGAAAAAGTTTAACTTTTATGTAATATCTATGTAAATTACTGCCTTAGATTTAATTTTACTCTTATCTCTGTTTTCTAGAATTTATATTTATTGCAATTATTATTTATTTTGTTAGCTATGTCTTTGTTAAGCATTTTTTTGTAGTATACATTTTAAACTAATATCTCATTTTATAATTGCATTGTGTCTTTTCTTATGTTTTTAGGTCCCTTATACTTTCTGTTTTTTTAAGAACTGTGTTGGCTTTGCACTCATTTATGTACATTTTTATGATTTAGGAAATGTATCTTGCTGGTTTGTGTTAGCTATAATGCCCAACATACTCTCTATTTTTTCATACAATAATTCAGGAAATGCTTCTCTTTTAATTAAATTTAGATGAAACTGTCCTCTAATATTCTAAAAAGTGTTTATGAAGCTGTTATGTAAATGCAACATAAGCTTTTTGAAATGTGAAAACATTACAGGATTTACATTTCCCTCTACTTTCCTTATTTCAGTGCATATTATATTTTATGTAAGATGTAATCTGAAGTATTTTTGACTAAATTCTTTCGTTCATGTTAGTATTTCAAAATTCTATATATTGTGATGATCAAACTACTTAAAAATGATTAAGAATATAAGACTGGAACAGAGCATGGAAAAATATGAACAGAGTTTTTATTTGCAAAAATGGTGAAAACATTTACTGAGCATCTACTGAGTTCCAGGCAATATACGAAGGTTTTTTGGTATATAAGTAGCATAGTTCATTTTCACAATGTAACACTCAAGTAGATACTAGCAACATCTAAAATTTAATCTCAGGAAATGGAAAGCCATCCTCTTACTTCTTCAGGTGAAGACTTATCACTCAACCAGATATTTTCTCTTTGTCACATACTTCACAATGAGTCTTTCAGCATATTATTTTGATTCTCTGTGCAGAATACTTTTAAAGTGTAAATATTTCTCAAAATCTCTTCTGCTATTACCCTGTCCAAAAGAATCATCATCTCAGTCTTTAAATTATTGCCATGTCTTCTAAAATGTCTTCCTGTTTTCTGCCTTATACACCTTTAGTCTAACCTCAATGTAGAGGCCAGTGTGATACTTTGCTAAAATGTGGCCTCTCTCTAAGCCAAAACTCAATATATAAATGCGTAACCTTCCCCTCATCATGGGACATGGCTCTTGGGGATGAGCCTCCCTGGCACTGAGGGATTACTAGCAAAAATGAACTAGCAATGCAACTGGAAAAAGACCTTGACTAAAAGAGGGAAAGTTTAAAGACAAATAAGTTTATGTGGCTAAGAGATTTCAAAGTGAGTTGGGAGGTCTTTTCAGAGGTTACACTTGTGCAAGTCTCAGCAGGAACTCATTGACTGCCAAAGTAAATATTGCCTTAAATAACAAGGGTCTTCAGGGCTGTGTAGACATCCAGACACTATAGGAAAGGACAGATTGATCAGGAGTTTGGTGCCCTGCCAGTGGACGCTATTTTGGAATTTGTGCTCCCCAATGTGCTCTACACATAGAGGTGGAATCAGTTCTGTTTTCCTAAACATGGCTCTGCTACCTCTCTATTTGAACCTATAGTTAGTACTAGAGTTAATAAGCATATGTCCAAGAGACTTAAATCTTTGGGCTGTCGATGTACCAGTGTGGCCCTGAATCTCAAAAGACTTGTAACAACTAATCTCCAGTTCATTGGTCTCACCCAAGACAACTAACAAGGAGATGATGACTGACAATAACCATCTCAAGGAACAGAGAGAGTCCTCAACTGCAAGCAAGAAAGCCCCATCCATCTGCTCCATGGGATCTATACCCCTTCTCAATTAGAGGTGGAGTAGGCATCACCATCAAAGAATCCTCAGGATTGGGGAATGGATGATGGACTGAATTAGACTTACAATTCTTCCACTGTAGATTTGTTGTGATCCTAGCAATGGAAGAACTTTTATCATGGATATGGAGGCAGTGGCCACTGGAGGTTCTGAGGGGAGGGAGAGGGGAAAATAGATGTAATTTGGGGGCATTTTCAGGACTTGGGAATTATCCTTAATGACATTGCAGTGACAGATACAGATCATTGTATATCTTGTAATTACTTGCAAAAATATGCAGGAGAGAGTGTAAAGTACAATGAAAATTATAATCATCACTTAGTGGCAATGCTTCAAGATGTGTTCATCAATTGTGGCAAATATACCACACTAATGAAGGATGTTGTTGATAGGGAAAATGTGGGAGGGAGATATATGGAAATCCCCTATATTTTTTGTGTAACATTTATGTAATCTAAGTTTCTTAAAAATAAAAATAAACAAGTATATTAAAAAAAAAAAACCTAGAAAAACCTATTTAAAAAAAACAAAAATCTTCACAAAACCTAGAAGATTTCCCATCACTTTAAGAGTAAAAATCAAAATTCTTAAAGAGTCTACAGGTCCACCATGATCTTGCCACCACTTCCATCACACTCACTATGGAATGGCCATGCCCTCCACCATTACCTATACATATTAAGTCTGCTGCCCCCTGAAATATTTCCATTTGTTTCTTCTTCCTGAAATTTCCTTCCCCTCAATAACTGCATGGGTTTTTTCTCATTCTCTTCCTCTTAGGACCATCACTCACACCCTATTTAAAATCACACATGCTCCATCGCTCATCAGTGCTGCATTTGTTTTCCATAGCAGTTATGCCCATTTAACATTCTACATATATTGCTTATGCATTTTGTCTATACTCTGTTTTCTTCTGCATTGAAAGCTGTATGAGCACAAGACTTTTGCAAATTATATTCAATGCTGTATCCTTGGAACAAAGAAGAGTGCCTCAATAAATGTATTTGAAGGACTAAATTTTGCAGATAATGAAACTGGGGCACAGATGTTTCACAGCTTGTTCATGAGCAGACAACAGGTTAAAGGAAAATCTCAAATTAGAACTGAGACATACTGACTTTAGAGCTCACATTTGTCAACACCAATTTATCATATGACAATTTTTTCTACAAAATTATACTACATTTACCAAGTTGTAGCCATATAATAAAATACTTTATTATATTTAACAGTATTAACATTTATAGTGATTTTTTGAGAGGGGTATTTTGTTGGTTGACTTCACTAAAGTTGCTAATAGAAAGCAGTGTAACGTTGCCTACATAATTGTATACTTATCTTTGTTTTTCTCAGTGAATTTGATGAATCTTGATGTGTTTTATGGATGGTTGATTAGTTATTGTGTTTATCCTTCCTGAGGGTTTGCTGACATCTTTGACCCCATGATTTGATATCTTTCCTCATTTTTGGAAAAGTCTTGACCATTATTTCCTTAAATATTTCTTCTGATCCATTCCCTTTCTATTCTTGTTGCTGAACTCTAACTACATGTGTAATAATCTATATGATATTTTCCAACATCTCTTGGATTTTTTTCCACTCCTTTTTTTTTTTTAGCATTCTTCCTGTTTGGAAAATTCCTATTGGCTTATCTTCAACTTCACTCATTCTTTTTTCAGTAATACTGACTCTACTGACTCTCTTGTTGACTGATTTCTTCATTTCTAATATTATGTTTGTCTATGTGTGCTTTTAAAACTTATTTTACTTCTAGTGTTTCATTGAACACAGCCTTAAGTTATTCATGCCTGATGATATTTCAGATATATCTGTGCATGATGTTTATCCTCTCAGTTAGAAAATTTAACTTAGCAATTGCCATTGCTCTTTAGTCAAAGACCACTGAGACTAGTATATGTTTAAGCAAGTTAGCTTTATTAGTCAATACAGTGAGGAAGAACACATGCCATGAGGAAATGAGCAGTTTTTAAGTAACAACGTATTAGAAGGAACCTATGATAGCCCTGGTTGAATAATTAGGGTAAGGATATAAGGAAGAAAATTCTGTCATGGTTTGGATGCTCTCAGAATGAAGGAGCAGTTCTGTGATTAGGTAGTACAATAAATCGTATGTACTGTTAGGGCAAATGAAAGTAAGAATAAACATTTAATTGGCAAAGTGATACCAGTGCCTCATTGGGTTAGAGAGGAGGATATTTTGTGTTTTGTTAATTACAAGGTGACCTTGTCTGAATATCTCCCTCAACCATCCTCAATCTTTCTCATGAACATTTGGTAGAGACCCAAAGAGAAGACTGAGAGTAAATAGAAACCTTTGGTTTCTAGGTTTCATTTCTTTTTCCATCTGACACTCTAGCCCACAATTGGCTTTACCAATTCTTTATAATTTAGCTTATTTCTTATTACCTGCTTATATGATGGCCAACTCATTCTTCCATCCTCTAAGCTAAAAAGGTTCATTTCTCATATTTACTTTTCAAAGATTGGGAACCTCTTTGGAATTCAAACTGCTTGGAAGTTTGCAACCTCAACTTTCTGGTGGATTCATGAAAAGATATGATTGTTTTTTAGATTATCTGGTTTTTTAAAAATTGTTAGAGTTGGAGCAATATTTTATGCAGGTTTCTGCTTCCAAAATAGAAGTGGAAGTTCTACAATCCCTTTAAATTTTTATCTAGTGTGGTTGCTTCATTTATCTCCTTTCTGTATACCTTTCTACTTGCCAGTATAATATCTTTCTATGCCATGAAAATGTAATGGAACTTCAGATTTATCATAGGTGTAGCTGATTTTATTCACTTTGCTTTTCCAAATGTTCTTCTTCTCCACCTTTTTCCTCTTTTTTTCTTCTCCTTTTTTCTCCTCTTTCTTCTTTTTCCACATATACATCTACTTCTAGTTCTATGCCTACTGTCCCTTTTCCTCCCTCTCCTTTACCTTTCTCATTTTTTTCCTCTTTCTGCTTCTACTTCTATTTTTATTTACTTCATTTTATTGATTACCCAGGATAAAAACCTGCAAATTCTTTATATATCAATTATCTGAGTGATTTGTGAAACCTAGTGAAAACAACTATCTGTAATTCTTAAAAAACTTTCTTTTTTCTCTTATTTCTACCACTCATGTAATGAAGACCTTCATTACTTAAAAAAAAAAGCATGGTCAGGAGGCTAGATAATCAGTGGATAAATTGAAAAGATAACTTTGTTCTTTCATTCTCTATATTAAAGTACTTGAAAATAGGGACTCCATAGTCAAGAAAATTAATTTTGAACGTTGTTTTCACTCATATAAGCTAAGTGGCTTTAAGCAAATTACATAAAGACTATATGACTCTGTTTTTTCATCTGTTATTTGAGATAATGAGAGATAGTATTAGACTCACCTCTTGGAGTATACATAAAACATAATTTTGTCCAGTAACTATGAAACTCTATAGAAGTGCTTAATATTGCTACTAACTATTACTTATTTCTTGACTGATAATTCATTAAACATATATATTTTCAGAGTAAATTATATGTTCAAGGAATTACATTATGCCCAGTGGATGCAATTGTGTGGACAGACAAAATCCCACACTAAATCAATTACAATTTCTATGTAGTGGTAGGTCTTGATGGTAATCAAACTTTCATATCAGCAACTATTAAAAGATGACTGTGTTGATTAAACAGAGTGAGAAAATTGGAACAAATAACATCATGGAATTCTTCATTGATGGACAGGTAATTGAGCTGAAATAGGAATAGTGAGAAGTTAGGAACTTGGTTTAAATATGTAATTTTTCCATATCTACTTGATGAAAAGTAAATTATAGATATTGTTTAATATCAACATTGTGTTTCTACCTTACTAGTAAAAAAGGGCTTTGTACAACTTTCATGCAGATTAATTTGATATCAAGTTGTCTAACAGGTTGACTGAATTATTGGTCAGATATTGATAGGCATAAATGAGTGCATCCTTAGTTCAAGTGCTAATTCTTTCCTTTCCCATAGAAACATTATTTTTCTTAATTTGAAAGAGCAACTAAACTGATAAACAAGAGTACAGCCATGACTAATACTTTAATTATTTGAAGACCTGATTTGAAAAGAAGCAACCAGTAAATGATCCTGGAGCCCTGAAAACATTTTAATTTTTGTAAGAGATGGGTATTTAGAAACAATTTTGAAGTAGTTTATTATTTATTAGACAAAAATACACCTCAAAAGATGATGCCAAGGAAAGAAAATTGCGAGAGACTGTGGTTTCAAATAGCATAATTTCTTTATAAGATATAATAGTCACATTACACTCTGATTTTCTCTGAAAATTTGTTTTTAAGAGGACTTTTGATTACAGATTTAAACAAATGTGTTTGTTCCAATAGAGGTATATGAGTTCTCTTTGCATAACTGATTAGAAAATGATTTACTAAAATTTATTTACTTTCATTTCAAATTCAGACTTAAGAATTATCTCTTTGATTATCTTGTTTTCATGGGATTGCTGTGGTAGACTCACAAGAGAACTATCCCTATTCCTAGAAAAAAGTCTAGCATCACAGATCTTGTTCTGTCTGTAAATAGCATTTAGTTGAAAGTTATTCTTTAAACTATATTTTGTTTTTCCTTAATTTTACACTTAATAAATACTACCATAATTTTACACTTTATAATTATTCCATACCACTTAATAATATTACCATATTATTGCAATATAATTTTGGGTGTTTCAGAATGGATTGAATTAGTTTCAGTAATTGGACAGTGAGAAGGAAATATTGGAATAAATATTTATTATGCTGAACCAAATAGTGTAAAAGGAATATCTAAAGAGCTAAAGAGATCTGAGAGTGAAAGAGCACATGGGGCAAGGGAAGTAACATTACAGAGTCCAGAATCGGAAATTAACTTCAGAAAGACTGCTGAGGATTTACTAAAACAATATGAGATTATACCAAACGATTATCTCCTGAGGACATCTTCCATGATTATAGTAAGTGAAAATCAAATTACACAAAGACTGACAATGTCAATATAAATTAATCAATTAATATTTAATATGATAAGTTTGAACATAATCATAGGCATACAGACCACTCAATATTGCATTGGAAGACATATTAATGCATTCTTTGGGAATAATCTAAAATATACAAAAACTACTAATTGAAAATAAGACATTTTCTTCCTTAATTTCTGACCATATGGAAATGAATTGATACCTAACATTCTTTCAAGTTTTACTCAATGGTAAAAATTATTTCTCTGAAAAATTTTTTTCATTGCCTCTTTATCATCTTTGTTCCTCAAACTTTACATGATGGGATTCAGTATGGGAATCAAAATAGTGTAAAAAATAGATACTTTCATATGATGTTCCAAAGAATAGCTATAACTTGATCTCACATACATGAAGAGGATTGTTCTATGAAAATTTGACACTCCAGTTGGGTTACAGCCACAGGTGGAAAAGAATTTCTGTCTCCCTTCAGCAGAACACATCTTCAGAATGGCCATTAGAATAAAAGCATAGGAGATCAAGACAATTATTGTAATGGTTATCACAATAAAGCTCACAACATAGAAGAGCAGAAGCTGGTTGATGTGAGAGTCAGAACAAGAAATATCTAAGAGTGGAGGAATGTTACAAAATACATGTCTAATTTTATTGGATGCACAGAAGGATAGTCTAAAAGTGGCCACTGTCTGTAAAGTACCATCCAAAATGCCACCAAAAAAAGAAGTAATGATGAGTGGCACATAGACATGGGATGACATTTTAACTGAATAAAGAAGTAGGTTGTAGATAGCTACATAATGATCATAAGCCATGGCAGCCAAGAGAAAACTCTCTGTAGTCCCCAAAGTAACAAAGAGAAACATCTGTGTTGCACATTCAATAAATGAAATGGCTTTATTCTCTACTAGGAAATTAACCAACATTTTGGGGGATAACAGGCATCCAAGAGTGACAACATACTCAGAAAGTAGTACCTGGGTGTGTGGAGCTGGGAATCCCCAATGACCAATAAAACCAGTCCCATATTTCCTATCAGAGTAAAGAAATAAATTGCTAAAATTATTAAAAATAGTAAGACTTGCAGCTGAAAATCAGCCCTGAACCCCATCAATATAAATGTAGTGACTTCAGTCACATTCTTCAACTGAATCTTGTGTGTATCTAAATCAGATGGCAACCCTGACATTTCTGTTTATATTTATAGTCCTCAAGGCACTATCCTGTGAAAATTGATCCCCCTCAATTATATCTTCATCTTTGTTTCTTGAAAGGGCATCATGAAATCCCAGGCATTGATGTGATCAGCAATGACAAAGAAATTGTGCCCACTGGATGAATTCCCCTATGCAAATTAAATGGAAAAATTGTATTATACATTTGTTGGTTAAACTAGTCATTTTAAAAAGCTGCCAATTTAAATATTTATTTTGCCACTTCCTTTCGGATCAATTTTCTATGTCCTGTTCTCATATTACATTATCTTAGAATTTACAAACAAAAGTGAATATTGGGATTTTTAAATCCAAAAATTGTGGGAGTTCATTGGTTAAAACATCTTTGAAGTAATTCTGGGGTTGCTTTCCTGCACAGGTGAAAGCCGTTGCCATCATTTCATGCTGAAAACAGCAGAGACATTCTTCCTTTGCTACTTTACTACTGCTATCATTTCCTACTGAAAACAACAGGAACATTCTTGCCTTGGTCTATGAGTTCCTGCTAAAAATAGCATGAACATTCTTACTATTGCTACTTTCTACTTCTCCATTATTCCCTGGCCAGTCCAGAATTACTGAGAAGATATTTACAACCCCACACATACACTATGCCTATCTGAACCCCTGCACGTATGCACTGACCTTGTGCTTTGTGAAAAGAAAATAAAAACCACATCGGGAATCAGCAAAGGAGAATAGCTCCTTCAGGTGTTCTCCTCGCCTCTCTCAACTTCAGTGTTCAGAGTAATTCTTTGTGCCATTGCGGCCTCTGCTGGACAGATCACTGCAAGACTTTCCAAGATGGATTCCTGCAAAAAATGTTATAGTAGAAAGCACAAATCTGAATAGTACACCTATATTTGCTATGAAATGCCTAAAATGCCTTTACTTAATGGTTGTAATTACAAAATGTGAGCAAATTCATATCACAAGATTGTATTAAATATTAAAAATGAAGAGGGTGTGAAAATTATGTAATTTAAAAATGTTTCCAGATTGGGATGAATTAGATTCACATTTCATCTTGTCTTACTGGAAATCACATCATACCAAATGATTTTATGCTCTTATAGCAATGATGTTATTCCATTTCTCCTTCAGGAATTCTAGTGAACAGGGCAACAGAAATTTCTGAAGGTAGATGTTCCCTGTTTGCAAACAAAAGCAGTGAAATATCCTTTTTATTTTCAGGTATCTGTCTTGAAATGCATTTCAATAAATTGCCCAAATTGACTTTTGCAGCTTGTTGTGCCATCATTATTGTTTACGTTTTAACCTAATAACAATATATGTCGCTTCTTTCTTCACATGGTCATTATACTTGCAAAGACCCTAGATGGATTTTTGAGACTTATTTTTGTCAAAAGATATAAGGCCATTTCATTAATGTTATGTTTTGTTTACATAGTCTCTAAAATCATGATGAAATAAATATCACCCAATGGTTACTATTAAAATTATTTATAAGTTATTACCAAAAGAATTAAATCATGAAATCTTCCATATATAATATTTGATTTTGGATAATTTGGCCTATGCCATCAGACTGTTTTTCATTCAGTGGAGTGTGAAGAAAAAAATTAAAAAATAAAGAATCTCGTATATATGAACTGCAAGCATTAGTGATTGAACAGAATTAAATCCAAGATCCATAATTAGTTTTCAGCATGGTATCTTTTATAATTCCTTCAAAATAGATGAAGGTGTTTGAACTATTCTTTGTTCATTGGACCTGGTATTTTCTAGAGTTTAAATAATTAATGTATTTGCCATGCATTGGGTTAGGCTACTTTAAGTGACCTACAAATGATTTATATCCATAATGTAAGACATGCTAAGGTTATGTCATACTGAACTCTTCATATGACAAGAAAGGAATGTACACATCAGCTTAAAATTCCTGGAATGTGAAGAAAACCTCATGTCTTTATTTTCCCAGATAGGCTTTCACAAATCTAAGTGAAAGATGTTTCTAATACATGGAATAAACAGCTTCATAATTCTGGAGTTAGAGAAAAAACATGCTCATTTGACTCAGAATTCTACAGTAAAATATATATAATTAAGCTAAATTCCAATTATTTTATAAATTCAGGCAACTTACATTGTTTCATGAATACACTTACAAAAAGAAATCTTATAACAAATCTAAATTTATTTCAGTGACTATGTTAATAATAAATATATTAATAAAATACCATAAAGGTATGAATTAATAATATAATTATGTATTAATGTATTGTTTTGTCATAAAAGATATAATTCTGTTTAAAAAAATTCCTCATTCTCTTTCTCTCTACCCCAACCTTTATCTCCCTGTCTCTCTCTCTCATGATAACTCATGGACTACAATCAGAATTATTTACTGGAAAGCATTAGGGAAAAACAAGAATTAGGATGATAGGAAAAACCAATGTGAAAGAAAATAAAATTATGCAAGCAAATTTTGAAAAATCTATCAGTAGTTATTCTACTAAAGGAATCTGTTGCATCATACATCTTGATTAACACATACCAGAAAAATTTTAGCAACATTACTACTCTTTCACTTCACTGGCACGACTGAGAAGAGATAACAGTTGTGGAGGATTAAGACCCTGCCTCTATAACCCTGTATTAAAATGTAAGATTTATCAGAAAGTATCTACTGTAAGCAGGACAGTTCCATGCATCTGACACATGAGATCTAAGCTCCCACTCATTCCAAAGCAGAGTGGACATCACTATCCCCAAATCCTCAAGACTGAGGAATGAACAAATATAAAGGGGGAATACAACTATGCATTAAAATAGACTTATTATTCTAGAAATAGAATTACTTATAACGCATATAAAAAGACAGTGGTCAACAGACTTTCTGGGGGAAGGGAGGAGGAAAATAGGTGTAACATGGGTCATTTTGGGGACAATGGAATTGTTGTGCATGATATTGCAATGACATACAGGTCATTATACATTTTGTCAAAACCTATAAAGTTGTAACATTTGTGTAATCTAAAACTTCTTTAAAAATAAAGGGAACCAATGTCAGATTTAGCAAGTCTTGACAGTGTAAGCTTGGAAAAGTATCTTCATCTTTCCAAACCAAATAGCTAACTATTAAATTAATTTGAAATTCATTTATAATCCTCTCTCAAAAAATGAAACTATGATAATAAGTGGCATACACTGAATGGATGGTTGAAAATTAATTTTCTCTCTCTTTAATAATTTCCCTCAATTTTAAATATAGACCTTTATTTCTATTACCCCTATTTTATTATCTTCTATGAAGAGATTTAAATCAAATTTCTGATTCGCTGCACTATTGAACTAAGTTTGTAAGAGAGACCTTATTTTCCTAGCAATGTTCTCTGGAAGCCATGTGGTTTAATTTCAATGAAACTCTGATTAAACTAGAGCACACTATCTCAAATTTAAATATTAAAGCCCAGTTTCTACTTTGAGGTTCCAAGATTATAATTTCTAAAATATTGTGCAAGTGATGAAAAATCATTCCTCGTATCTCTGGAGCTGAACTGGTCACTGATTAAAGAACACTGTAAACGTGCATTTGGACACTGATGCCAACCTATTACGTCATTCTTAAAGTCCACAGGGAATGTCCTAGGAGAAAGCACATTAACTTTCTTCTGTAACAGAGCAGCAATAAGATGAAAATTCAAGTGACGGTTTGAGGAACAGCAAATTATATGATAAACATGACTATGTGAAGGCAATTTGGGTCTTACTAAATATGATCCCTCAGTTGAAAAGCCATATGGAATAGGATAGGAAAAGTAATCTAATGATTATTTTCTAGTACATAGTCCTAGCTCTGATATGTATTAGCTGGGTGGATTATTTTCATAAATTAAATTCCCTGAAACCCAGTTCCCTCTTATTGGAAATATAACCTCTGTTAATCCTCAAAAATTTGATAAATATTGTATGCAATAAAATAATATGAGAGCATAACCTGTGACAATTTATAAATTCTAAATACAAATTTCTATGATTCTTATTAAATTTTAAAGTGCTACACTTCAAAGTGGGAAGAGAGATAATCTATGTTCATTGATAATCCCACAGAGAAGATAAACTTATGTATAAGAAATATTAACAGAAAGATTGGGGCAGTATACAGAGAACTGTAATATCCTATGTGATAGAACATTATGCTATTAAGGTACAGTAGAGTTAAAAGTAACATATTTTCAGTTTATTTGGTCTTTCCTTGTCTTGGACATCTCATATACTGATCCATATACAAGTACTTGTTTTAGTCTGCTAGGCTTCCAAAAGTAACATACTAGAAATAAATTGGCTTTTAGAATGCGGATTTTTTTGTTTTACAGACTTACAGTTACAAGGCTGAAAAAATTGCCCAAATCAAGGTATCATCAAATAATGCTTTCTCCCCGAAGACATCCGCCAGTGATCCAGGACACACCTGTTAATTGGAAAGATTCGTGGCAGCTTCTGTTTGACTCTCCTACCTTCTCTGAGATTCCTTGCCTTCAGCTTACTGCTGAAATGGCTCTCTCTTCCTCTGGATTTCATTCTTTTTATAAGGTACACCAGTAAGAGGATTAGGATGTACCCTTGGCCACACCTTACTGAAGTAATCTAATCAAAAGTCCCTTAACAGAAGTAACCTAATCATGGGGCCCTACTTAGAATAAGTTCACATAGGCAGGAATAGATTAGCTTCATGAACATACTTTTCTGGGGGTAAATATAGCTTCAATCCATTACAGAGTCTTTGAATAATTTTGAAAAAAAAAATATGTGGATGTCTGGTTCCTAGACCAAGAAACTCTAACTTCCTGGATGAGTAATGTCAAGATATTCCTTATCATGTGAAAGCTAATTGGTTGCATCTGTCCAATCCTACAACCAAAAAAAGAGGCAGAATAACTATTTGGCCTCTAAGGATTTTGGAGCCAACATATTTTGCATTTGGTCATTCTACTCTGACCTATTTACTGAGTAACCAAAAACACCTGCTAGTTTGGGGGGAGGAGGCATACCAAGATAAATTTCTGCAACAAGTCCAGACTGCAATATGACATCTTCTGCATGACTTGGGCCAGGATTCAGCTTATCTACTGGTGTGGAAGTGTAGTGCCAAATAGAGAAACTGCTTGGATCCTTTATTAGGGCTCTAAGTGACAATCACGGAGCAGACACGTGAGAGTTTAGAATAAAGCTTACCATCGTCTGCAGATAATTACTCTCCTTTAGAAAAACAGCTTTTAGCTTGCAACTGGGCCTTAGTAGAGACTGAATGCTTAACTGTGGGCCACCTAATTACCATGAAAACCGAGCTTCCCATTATCACATGTCTGACCCACTAAGCCATTAAGTTTGGCACACTGCAGCACTCTTCTTTTGAGTATAATGAGTAGCTGTATAAAATGACCACCTCCCACTGATTAGAGAGGGATACATCACACCAAAGAATGACTTGGACAAGTCCAGTTTGTTGAATAAATGAGCATTAATTAGGGGACGTACGTGGGGTCCTCTTCCTCAGCAATGGAAGGAGAGAAGAATCTCCTAAATCAAATCAACGAGTTGAAAAACAATATGGCTAAAGAAATAAAGGACATCAAGAAGACACTGAGTGAGCACATAGAAGAATTTAAAAACCTGAATAGAAAATAACAGAGTTCATGGGAATGAAAGACATGATAGGTGAGATGAAAAACACATTAGAGGAATTGTGGTAACACGGTTTCAGAATAGCAGATAAGGCTCTGTTTTCTCACAAAACAATGGAGAAAGAGCCTAAAGCTGCCAGAGGAACCTGCTGTGGGGGTCAGCAGACCTGGACAGTTCTTCACAACTTCCAGGAGTGTGAGCGATAGAGAGATGAAGAAGCCAAAATAACAAACTGTGAGTAACTAGGCCTCCCAGCCACCAAGAAATGCTCCCCTCCCCCACCCTGACATATTCAGTGGCAGTAAAATCCATGGCACATTGAAGGAGACTGAGAGCATAGCAGATGTCTTCCTCCCTGCCAGGTGTTACAAGGGAAGAGGGGAGTTGTGGGGCTTTTCTTCAGTGAATTTGGCCAGCAGGGCCCATTTTGAATCTTGGCTCTGGCCAAATGAAAACAAAGGAATACCGAGAGAGATACACCTCTGTGGAAACGTACACCAAAAGGTGTCATCTGCTGGCCAGTCTGGAAATTACATGGACAGAAACTGTTTTTAGAGCTCTCTTTACCCCACCCCTGGGAGAAAGTCTGCACTCCAATACTGAGTCCCTGACATGGTTTTTGTTAAGTTAAGCTCGGCAATTTTAAAGACTCAGGATAAGTTGAACCAAATATCAAAGAGCTCTGATAAAATAATAATAACAATAGACAAGAGAGAGAAATTGTTCATTAGAGTAAATTCACCAACATATCAGATGCCTAGACATCAGCAAAAAATTACAAGCCATATTAGGAAACAAGAAGAGATGGCCAAGCCAATGTAA
>JAQZBX010060065.1:0-17384 GCA_029593785.1 Cabassous unicinctus | reverse complement strand
TCCTTGGAAAGACCCCAGTCACGTCGCATTTGGGCCCCACCTTCTCCAGGGTGGTCTCAGCTGAGCCAAGAGCACCTGCCAAGGCCCTACTTCCAAATGGGCTGGGGGGTCAGGGCTTCAACATGTCTTCAGCCCGTAACAGCCAGGGAAGGGGAGCCTGGAGGCCTTTCCAGAGAAGGGCAGAGATGACCAGGACTCTGGCCCCACACGTGCGGGTGGCAGGGTCAGGAGACCCCTGTCCAGCTCCGGGTGGCACTTCGTGCCGTTTCTGAGCCACCAGCTCATCACCACTTGCTGGTCTGAGGCTCACAGGGGAGCAGCTCTGTCCCAGCCCTCCAGGACAACAATGGCCACAAGGCCGCCCAACCTTTAGACCATTTCCATGAAACAGCCCCAGGAGCCGCGACAGCCATCAGCAGAAGGCGCAGAGGCTCTGATTTCCCAAGGATGCTCTGTGAGAACAGCCTCTTAGGTCTCAGGTGGCGGGAAGAGGACGAGTGTGAAGAGTGAGTAACTAAGAAGTAAGGTTTAAGGGGCAGACACGGTGGCCCTGACAGAGGCTGCTCCCTCCAGGCAGAAGGTCCTGGGCTGTCAGTGAGGGAGGGGGCAGGCAGGGCTGTGGAAAGCGGGGTGTTGTGCTCCACGCCACCCTCTGCTCTGCAGGCAGTTGGACCTCTAGGGCCAGGTGGCCTCATATCCCCAAGGGCATCTGCAAGGAGAGGCTTTTACAGAAAATCTTCTGATTGTTAAACGTTGGGAATTGACAATTAACGTTAACGTTATTTCAACACTTACCAGGCCGACACAATTTGACGGGACCAAAACCCCTCTGTGGGAAAAATCCATCACCATGGCTGCTCCAGAATGGACCTCCCAGTCCAGTAGAGGGGACAGGTGATGGGGTCCCAGCATCCTGGGAACGCCAGGCAAGGACCACACACTAGAGCGCTGGAAACCACCGAATGGTGCTGGGCCCAGACGCCCAACATCCAGCTCTGCGCTGGCCGCGCTTTCTCCTGGCTTCCGATGGCGACTGCCGGCCCTCCTCGGCAATCCTCGGCTCGCAGCATCACTGCTGTCTCTGCCTCCGTCGTCAGGTTTCTTGTCTGCCTGTCCCTTGTTACAAGGGCACCAGTCCTACTGAAGGGCCCACCCAACTCCAGCACGACCTCATCTTAATTTAATGCATCGGAATGGCCCGATTTCCAAATGCGGGCATATTCTGAGGTACTGGGCATTAGAACTTCAGCACAGCTTTTTGGGGAATGCAGTTTAATCCATGGCAATGGTTTACCTCCCTTCCAGTCTGAAAACAACAGAAGAGGTGATTTTATGATCCAGAATCTTAAATTTCTGGAAGAAGTGATGTGGCGGCCTTCCAGTTCCCTCTGCCACGCACCAGATTGGAGGAGAAATGGCTGTGCGTCCCCTTAGAGAATTTTCTGCCCTGCCTGGAAGGACTGCCGAGCTCTTGCTCCTCCCCCGGAGAGTGAGAGGCAGGGTCCTGGCACCTCAGCTTGCTGAACGGGGCCTCAACCTGCACGTTCTCGGGGGGGAGCGAGGCTGGCCGAGGGCCTCCCCCTCGACCCCACCTCTCTCTTGATTCCACAGCACTCTCAGCCCAAACCAAATGTCATGGAGAGACCTAGAGCGGAGTCTCCTTGTGTGCAGAGGAAACCGTGTACCTGGAAGTACATGGTCTGTGCCAGAGTCAACGTCTACACAACCTACAGACTGGACAAGCTCCCCAGGGTGGGCATCTGAAGTGTCTGAAAACCACATTTCCCAGAAGAGTGCGAGAGAACATCAGTTGTGTAGCTTTGTCTCGCTCGTATTTGTGAGTAGGTGATTATTAGTGAAAAGCAGGAGCAGGCAGTTGGCATGAAATGGGCTCCCACGACCCAACATCAGGACTTACGGCCAGACCGTGGTGAGACGGGCGTGTCAGGTGCGTGTGAGTCACCCCAAAAGCGTGCGTGCTTCCTCAGTTTGGCTGGAAGGCACTTTGCCTCTCTTGAGTTACGTGGTCTGTGGGGCGGTACCGGGGGAGAAGACCCCCTGTGTGAGTCTGTGCTTGTTTCGTGCCTGATTGGCACACCCTTAGGGTGTCTCAGAAGGGGCATCTGCTGCTCCCATCCCTGCCCCTGTGTGGACTTTTGCTCCCATTGGCATTTTATTATTTATTGGAGACATGACATTTGTGTCCCCTCACGTTGCATATCAATCTGCTGACCCACTAGCCCTCCCGTGGCCAAGGAGCCACAGCCAGGCTGCCCACGTCTGGGCCCTGCCTTAGCACGGTCCAGCTGTGTGGCCCTGGGCAGTTTCTCCCAGTAAACGGGCCTAATTCTGAGACCTCTGTCATGGAGCTGCATTGCGAAGGACTGGGCTCTATTGGACAAGTTCTTAGACCAGTGGTAAACCAGCACATCCATGCAGTCCACTTCTCCATGTGGACAGAGCTCTGGCTCCATCTTTTTCATATGGTGCCAACACCAGGCCCGGGACAAGAAAGATTAGCTGCTTTGGTGCCTGCAAAGGATGTTCCAGCCCTGGGTTGCTGGATCCCCAGCCTCTCACCCCTGCCCCAGCTCCAGACCAGCACAGGCCGAGGGGCGTGGGGAAGCCTTTGGGGAGATTCGGGGGTTTCCACCCAGTTCAGAAGCGGGTATGTCAGATGGCCGCTCCCCACCTCAAGCCTCAGGGCCTCTCGGGGCTCCTGCTCCGGGGCACTGAGGCCTCCCTTTCTGCCAAGGCTCAGAACAGCCTCTTCCCAGGAGCTGCACGTGCTCTGGCAACTACTGGGTGTCGACCTCCCATGGGTAGATCATGGTTCCTCTTTCCCCTCCTCCCCATGGGTGGTCCTGACTGCAGATCATCAGGCTCCTTGCAGGGAGAGCCCGCAGGCTTGGGATCCCGTCACACGTGGAGGTGAGCTGCTCAACACGCCCGTCGTGCGTCGCCTCTCCTGGGCCCTGCACACAAGCGCTTCGCCTTACCCGCCACGCTCTGGGCAGCCTGGCTGCAGCACACAGGCTGAGAGACCTGCCTCGCAGGTTGTGCTGAGGTCAATCCAACAAAAGCAAATGCTTCCGCTGGTTCTATCTTCTTGAAAGTGGTTAAGGGTAAGCCCTGTGCCCACCCGAGGAAGCCGTGCTCTATTGTGAGAGGAGATGCTTGAGTAGGAGATGCTGTCAGGGATGGGGTTTGGGCCTGCGGCTTAGAGCTTCAGGGGTGGGACCCCCAAGAGGAGGCCCCAAACCCTGACTAGTGGCAGGCAGGGCTCTGCAGAGTCTTCCCCAGAGGTCTTCTGGGCGGGGGTCTGGGTGGGGACGACGGGCAACGCTCACCATTTTCATTGTTGCTTTGTCTATGACACCCAGGAGGATTGCAGATGCTGTATTAGCTTCCTGGGGTTGCTATAACCAATTACCACAAACTGGGTGGGTGAAAACAACTGAAATTATCTCACTTTTTTGGAGACCAGAAGTCCAAAATCAAGGTGTTTTCAGGGCCATGCTCCCTCTGGGTTTAGGGGAGGACCTCGTGCTGCTTCCAGCTCCTGTGGCTGCCCGTGGCACTTGGCTGCTGCCTCCCTCTTCCCTGTTGTGCTCTCCTGTCTCAAACTCCTTCTGCCGCACGCTTATCTGAACACCTGCTACTGGTTTTAGGGCCCACCCTTATCTGGTGTGAGCTCATTTCAAGGTCTTTAGTTTAATCACATCTTCAGATAATATCACATGCACAAATAATGTCACATGCACAGGTTTTGGGGGTGAGGATGTGGACATATATTTTGGGGGTCACCATTCAATCCACTACTGATGTCTTTAGAAACACTTAGGAAAATAGAGTCAATGTGGGCAAACCATTTCCTAGAGAGTGAAGGGACACGCATAATTTACTCCCATGGAGCCTAGAAAGCACATTTTTCAGCGTCAATAGAGGAGAAGGAGGCTGATCCATTCTTCACAAAGTTTACATGATTCTTTCAATTTTTTAACAGAACACCATTGTGCATTTTGCCAAGCTTTATTTTTCTTTTTGTGAGGGTAATATATACTTAGCATAAATCATGGTGAATGTAGGCACAATTTGCTGATTTTGCAGTACCACTGAGTCCTACATTCACAGAATTTTGATTGTTTTAGAGCTGTATTGATTTTATAGTTTTCCACAAGCAAACAAAGAGAGCAGAGTCCTGATACCAGACAATGTGCAAACCTCTGTGGCTCTTTGTAGCTGGAGAATGAGCCTTCACGGCACCCTCGCTTAGTCCTTTGGTCACTGTCTCAGCTTCTGGGACCCAGTAGGCCTCACACATTCGTTGAATAACTGCTTGAGGTGAGTGAGTGCAATGGTGAACCTGGGGGTCCGTGAATGTAGGAAGAGATACGGTTGGAAATGTAGGTTGTGCACAGCTTCAGAAGCCATAGGCAGGCTTCAGCTCCACTCCCTGGAAAAGGAGGGAGTTGGAAAATTTTACAGCAGAGACGAGTCAGACATTGCACAAATGGAAAGGAAGGACAAGATATTCCCGTTGTTGGGTGCCTGGAAAGTAACAAGCTGCAAGCCCTGGAAGTGGGGTGACAAGCATGTCTCATTAAGGCCCTGGCTGGAGCCAGAGAGGAGCAGCCCTCCTGGGGCGCGTCTGGAGAGGAAGCCGACTTCCCACGCGCCTTTCTCAAACAGCCTCAGGAGTCTACGAAGGTGGCATTCAGCAACGCTTACCAAACCTCCTGTCCGTCTGTCTGTCTCCTGCCCGTGTGCGGCTTTCCTTGCAGCCTGAGAGAGGCACAGCACAGATAGCTGGGATGCCTCCATAACTGACGAGGAAAGTGAATCCGTAAGTTTGAAAAACAAAGCTTACACTCTGTGACCTTGCTGAAATCCCCTTTTAAGTCTAGGAGGGTTTTTTGTTTTGTTTAGTTTTTGTAGATTCCTTGGGATTTTCTATGTAGACCAACATGTCACAACCAGGCACACGTGGTTTCAATGGAGAATGCTAATATTCAATTCTACAAAATTTCTTCCAGAAAATAGAAGTGGGGGAACATTTCCCTATTTATTTTATGAAGCTAGTGCTGCCTTGATAAAGATAGAATTTAAAAAAGAACGGAAGAAAGAAAACTACAGACCAATATCCATCATGAATGTAAATGCAAAATCCTTAGCAAAGTTTTAGCATGCAGAATTCAGCAATATATACAAAGAATTACACACACCATGACTGGTGGAGTTTATTCCAGAGATGCAAGGCCAGTGTGATAGCCAAAAGATTTGATACATCATCTGAGGCATGATCCATAAAAGAAAAAGTACATAAACAGGACTTCAGGAAAATTTAAAATGCTTGCTCTGTGAAAGACCCCATGAAGAGGCTGGAAAGAAAAGGTACAGAAGGGGAAAAAATATTTGCACAGCATATATCTGACAAAGGATGCATATCTATAATATATACAGAACACTAAAAAGGCAACAGTTAAAAACCAAATAATCTAATTAGAAAATGGGCAAAAGACATGAAAAGGAATTCCACCAAAAAGGATATGCAGAAGGCAAGTATGCATATGAAGAGATGTGCAACATCACTTGCCATTGAGGGAGAAACAAATTGAGACCACGGCAGCATAGCACCACACACCTGTTAGAACTGCTTAACAGAAAACGGCGGCAACACCGAATGCTGGTGAGGATGAGGGAAAACGACATCTCTCATGCTTTGCTGGTGGGATGTGAAATGGGTCAGCTACTCTAGAAAATAACTTGGCAATTTCTTGAAAAACGTCAAGTATACCCTTACCATGTGATCCAGCAATTGCCTTCCTGGGCATTTAGCCCAGAGAAATGGAAATCTCTGTCAGTGTAAAAACCTGTACATGATCGTTCAACGCAGCTTTACTTGTGATAGTCCAACCCTGTAAACAGCCAAAGTGCCCCCAGCGGGTGAACGGCCAAACTGACGACACCAGTCCTCAGGCAGGAGGACCACTTGCGTGGACCACAGGGTGCTGTGTTGAGTGAAACTGGCCCAACTCGAAAGCAACGTGCTGTGTGTCTGCATGTATACATTCTTAAAACGATAAGGCTAAGGAGGTGGTGAAACAAAGTGGTTCCTGAGCTCAGGATGCTGGCAGCGAGGCGGGGGTCTAACGCTAACAGGTGACAGATGGCTGCGGCACTGGATGTGGAGGTGGCCACACAATCTACACGTGTGATAAAATGACATAGAGCTAGAGCAGCATCGCACCAACGTCGAATCCTAATTCTGATGTCAAGTACAATTGCATCAGCCATCAGGAGTTTCTGGTGAAAGGTGCAGGAGCTCTCTGGGCCTGTCTTTGCAATGTCTTGGGAATCTATTGTTATTTCAAAGTAAACAGTTAAAAGCAGGACAAAACAAAAGCAATCATGAGCCCAAAATAAAAGAGAAAAATGGAATTCAGCCGAATGCATCAAGAGATAGAGCTTAAAATATATAATTTTGAGCCATCGGACAAATGGCAGAAGGGTTATGTGTGTGCATGCATAATTTTAACACATGCTAAACCATAATATATAGTTTATTAACATAACATAAGTATAAGAATATGAAACTATGTACAGGGATAGCTAGCATTGCGTTCGGGTTGGACAGGAAGGAGTGCAGGCGGAAGGGCAATGAAAAGAAGAGGTAGAAAGGGAAATTCCAACACAATCTTAAGAGTTTTGGTTCTTTAAAAATCCTGAAGCAAATACAGAAAAAAGAAAATATTTTAAAAGTGAGTGGTTGATGCAAAGCATTCATTGTATTATTCTCTGTACTTCTCTGTAAATTAAACTATTCTATAATTTTTGAGAGAGAGAGAGAGAGAGAGAACGAGCATGAGCAGTTGAGGTCCCTGCCCTCAATAGCAGACTAAGACCTGCACTTCCCAAACCCAAGCTCTGGGCAGGCTGTGACAGAGGCGGCAAATGGAAAAAGTGTCCGAGCTCATAGCCTGCTGATTTAAGTGCATTTTGCTTTGAAATTGAATGATAGATTTAGAGTGATTTCTGATTCAATCAGAAGAGGCAAGTGTGGATATTGCATGGTTAGTAACAGAAAAACAGAGGCCCTTAGCGCCTGGCAACAAGTTAAAGGATGGAGAAGGTGCTGGATTCTGGAGCCACAGGACATCTTTGGGGGAGGGTCTGCAGTGGCCGCAGGGTTGAGTGGCCTCTGTCTGGATGTCCAGGCCAAAAGTCCTGCCCGTGCCCCATGGCCTGCCTTGGCCGCCTGTTCTCAAGGCCTCTTCTCTTCCAGTTCACACTCCTTCCTTTCAATTTTAGGGGCTTGAACTCAAGCGTCTCCTTGAATTAAACTTTCTACACAGGCCCCAGCCAAGGTGCAAATCCTGCCAGGTGCAGATGGGAACTCACTGAGCTTCCGTCACCATCCCACACGGCGGGCAGAGCCCTGCCCCCTCCCCAAGCAGCTTTGGTTAGGAATTCTATTTATTTTTCAGAAGGAAGAGAATTTTTGTTTTTAAATTGTGGAATGTAGGCTGCAGACGGGCCCAGAGATCCTGTATTCCAAGCCTCCAGGTTTTGCAGAGGTGGGACTGAGGCCTGCAGGCAGATGGTGACACCAAGGGCTCCGGCTGCTGGACCGGCCAGCTTGGGCTCGCTCTGAGTGACCGTCCCAGCCCACTCATCCTCTGTGGCTACACACGTGTGACCGTGAGTGGACGCCAATTAGCCCAGTCCGGAGCAAAGCTGGGTGAAGAATGTAATCGTAGAAAGGAATTCATGTTTTATAAGTGAAAGTAGGTTTGCTTTAAGTAATTCATGGTTGACTATGATTTGATGGAAATTACAGGGCTCATTGTACAATAGCTGCAACAGAATTCGAAGCTCTCGCACAGCGACTGGTGACGCCATCAGCCCTTGAAGACCGAGTCCTGCCAAGCTTGGAAGTGCATCCTGCCCAGGGGAAGGCTGAGTGCATGGCAGCGCCTGCCCACCACGCTCACAGGCCCTCGAGACCCCGAGCTGGAGGTCCCCGCGGCACCGTGTGCGGATGCCCGCCTTGCAGAACTTTGAGATCACACATGTACATGTTTTCAAGCCACCAAATTATTTGGGGGTAATCTAGTACACAGTTATCAGTAACTAAGACTCGACCAAAGCGACATTTAAAAATCAAGTCTACGTACATGTATTAAAACATTTTTTTTCTTCTCACTAAATTAACTCAAAACTTTCTTTGGCCTTGACACTGTGTGAGAAATGTTATCCAATTCCATCTAAAGTTCTGTCCCTTAGAAACAGCACCTCTACAACGTCACACTTTGAATCAAAGAAATGCACTCAAATTGATTGCAAAGCAGGAAAAACACCTCAAGTATGTTCCTAGGTGGTTTTGTGAAAAATCACGGGCTGATTTGATTTGTTGGATGGCTTCCAGTTTGGCTGATATTGAATATGTGATGTTTAAGTATTTCATGTACACCCAGAGGCCCTTTTCTGAATTACAGAGTTTTTGCAAACACTGAAATAAATACACAGAAATGCTGGAAAAAATTAAAGAAGACATTTCCACCTCCTGTAGTTCACTTGCAACTTGCTGCTGGGCTGAGCTTGACAAATATGCAAATATATATCCAATTGCAGCCACTCGGCAAGTTTCACAGGGTTTTACGGTCTTATCAAAAGGTGTGCGAAGGGTTCTGGGCAGCAGATGAAGGAGCCGGCGCTGAGGATCTGACGTCGCTGGTTCCAGCTGCTGTAACTGGATGTAAGTAAAGCAGCCTATGGGCGAGCACGTGGCTTGGTTTCTGAGGCCGGGGTCTGACTCTGTGATTATGACCCTAAGCAGCCCAGGGACAGTGGCCACTCTACACCGCCGAGCAATGCAGCTGCAGGTGGGTGGATGTGCTGGGAGGGAGAGAGCATCCTGGTGCTCCCGTCTGGTCTGGGGCATGAGCTGTGAGTTAGCACCTCAGCGTTTAAAACGAGAGAGAGCTTTTGACAATTGCCCCTGGGGAACATGCACCGGCTGCAGGTTGTCAGGAAGGGCCAAGGCTGGGATGAGCACGCTCTCAGGACAGCAAACCAAATCAAGAAGCCGCAGCCCTGAAGAGGCGTGGGGGCGCTGGGGACAAGCCCACCAGCATGACAGCTCTTCTGGCTTCGGTCCCTCAGAAGCAGACCCTGAGGCAGGGATTTGAGCTCAAGTCGGTTTGGGGAATGGAGGAGGATTACAGGAAGCAACAGTGAAAAGTGAAGAAGCAAGACTGGAAAGGGAAGGAAGCCAATCAGGATGTCCAATGAACAGGATGACACTGCAGTAACTGGGGCTTTGTTTCGGTGAGGACCTTGGACCCTGTGCATAGCACTGTATTAGTCAGCCAAAGGGGTGCTGATGCAAAATACCTGAAATCTGTGGGCTTTTATAAAGGGTGTTTATTTGGGGTAGAATCTTGCAATTACCAGGCCGTAAAGCACAAGTTACCTCTCTCACCAAAGTCTCTTGCCACATGTTAGAGCAAGATGGCTGCCGACTTCTGCAAGGGTTCAGGTTTCCTCTTCCTCTAAAGGCTCCGTGATCCCAGCTTCTTCCAATATCAGCTGTAGGCTGGGATAAGTCTTGTCTCTCCTGGAGCTCATTTCTCTCCGGGCTCAGCTGCTCTGTTGTCTCCACAAAATCAGCTGTTGACTATCATGCTCTCTAGGCTTTGTCTCTCTCCCCGGGGCTTGAATCTCTCCAGGCTCAGCTGCTCTGCTCTCTCCCATGTTTACTTACCAGGCTTCAGCTCCAAACTCCAACCTCCCTTTTCCGCGGTGTAGTTTCTCTGTGAGTTCCCACTCACCAAGGGGGCAGGGACTCAATGTCCTACTGATGTGGCCCAATCAAATCCTTCATCATTATTTACTCAAGTAAAAGTGAAACCTCTGAATCCAATATAATCTAATATGCCCAGAGGAAAAGGCCAGTTTTCCTCCAATATCATAATCCAATATCTGTTTTTGGAATTCATAAACAATGCCAAACTGCCACACTCTACCCTTTGAATTCCAAAAAGACATTACAATATACAAAAAACCTTATTTCAGTAGCAATGCTAAGTACAAAATCATATCACAATCAGTTTAAAGAAATACAGTTTGTCTTGGGGCAAAACCCCGTCTGCTGTAGATCTCCGACACTTACAAAACCATTTATCTGCCCCCAATACACAAGTGGACAGACAAAGGTTAAACATTTTCATTACCATAAGGAGAAATTGGGAGGGAAACATGAGACAAGGGTCCTCTGTGCCTCAGTGAACCTGCAGGGCAAGTCTCACTGGATTTCAAAGTCTGAGAGTCATTCTTAAGACGATGGTTTCTTCTCCCTGTGGCCTCATGAGGACCCACCCTCTCCACAGGCTTGCCTAAGGGCCATTTTCTTGGTTCCATTAAGCATCTGGGTGTCGATCAAGCTCCAGATCTCACCCTCCAAGAGTGTTGGGGTGATTGCCACAATTTACCTAATCTTTGGGTTAGAGTCTTAAGCCCCCTAGTACAGTGAGGTGAAGGCAATATCATCACTAAATTCTGGCAAACAGGTCCAACACTTTCAGAGCAATGAGTTGATTACCTGGCCATCCCTAATCCATGGGGGACAGGTCTGCCCCTTTCCAGCCTATGAGGCTTTGACCACAGCCTCCCTAATCTTTGGGAAATGTGCTCCACCTTCTCTATACCCTGGGGTGGCAAAACTCTCCCTGAAACTTGGGCAGGAACATCCACCCTCTTCAACTGCCAGGACAAACTCACCTTCTCTGTACTCATGGGTGGGCTTCCTTTCTTGGTCTGAGGTGATGTCTTAATTCCAGATCTCAGCTTCCATGGTTTTCCTCTTGAAGTCATTTCCCCTTCCATCTCTCCCTTCCATGTCCCTTTTATTCCAGGCTGACAGCGATTTTGTTCATATAGCACTCTCAAAAAGCTTGTTGGTTTAGCATGCAGGAAGCAGGGGTCCAAGCCATCAGACAGTATGACTTTCCACAAGTCTTTTCTGGATACCTGCATTTTAAATCCTGATTTACAAGTTCCAAGTTTAGGTAAGTCCTCAAATGGGTCACTATCGTCTGGGAGCTTGATTTCCAGAGGCTTGGAATTTATGGAATCAGCTTCTGTTTTCTTTGTGCCCAACAATTCAACCCTTAGCTTATCTCTCTCATCTATCATTTTACTATAAGCTGCAAGGAGAAGCCAAGCCTCATTCTCCAACTTCACTCTGGAAAGTTCTTCAGCTAAATGCTCAGGCTCACCGTTTTCAAAGTCTGCCTTCCATAAAACATCTGGAGTCAATCTTGCTAAGTTCTCTGTGACCTTAAAACATGGATCGTCTTTCCTCCAGTTTCCAATAGTAGTTTCCTCGTTTACTTCTAAGGCATCATAAAAAGTCTCTTTAGTGTCCATATTGCTATCAACACTCTCTTCAAAGCACTGTAGGTCTTTCCTACCAAGCATCTCACAATTCCTCCAAAAAATACCCCTTACCCATTTATAAAACTGTTTCAGCCTTTTGGTAATTGCAAAAGCACTATCCCACTCCTCGGTACCAAACTCTGTATTAGTCAATCAAAGGGGTGCTGATGCAAAATACCAGAAATCTGTTGGCTTTCATAAAGGGTATTTATTTGAGGTAGACTATAACAGTGACCAGGCCATAAAGTATAAGTTACTTCCCTCACCAAAGTCTGTTTCCACATGTTGGAGCAAGATGGCTGCCGATGTCTGCAAGGGTTCAGGCTTCCTCTTAAGGCTCTGTGGGCCCATCTTCTTCCAATATCAGCTGTAGGCTGGGATAAGTCTTGTCTTTCCTGGAGCACATATTTCTCTGGGCTCAGCTGCTCTGTTGTCTCCACAAGGTCAGCTGTAGACTATCATGCACTCTAAGCTTCATCTCTCTCCCCAGGGCTTGAAACTCTCCAGACTCAGTTGCTCTGCTCTCTCCTGTGTGTTTACTTCCAGGGGTCCAGCTCAAAACTCCAACCTCCCTTCTCTGCAGTACAATATCTCTGTGAGTCCCCACCCTCTTGGTGGGTGGGGACTCAACATCTTACTTATATGGCACAATCAAATCCTTAATCATTATTTACTCAAGTAAAAGTGAGACCTCTGAATCCAATATAATCTAATATGCCCAGAGGAAAAGGCCAGTTTACAAATATCTTCCAATATCTATTTTTGGAATTCATAAACAATGCCAAACTGCCACAAGCACACTGGTGGACATCCCACCCAGTGTGTGCAGAAGATGGGGAATTATCCACCAACTCCCACATCCTTTGCTTGAGGTGGGAGTTAATTCCACACACAGGTTCTCACAGTACAGTAACTTCAAGATCTAGAGAAACTGTAAGTACTGTGGGGAAATTGGTGGATCCCCAACTGTGTCTGCTACAGAGACTCACAGTGAAATCTATCCAAGGTGGAAGCTGGATTTCCTGTCCCTCTCCTCCTTCTCCTGGAGAGAAGTTGGGCACAGCATTCCTATCACTCAGGACATCTCAGGAAAGGAAGCCTCCAAAAAAGTGGAGGGCTTGGGATGGATGATATAAAACAGAATCCACATGACCCGCATCCTCAGAGACCTGGGTTTCCAGAAAGGCAAATGTTCCTCCAGTCCCTACCCAGTATGATGCCTGCATACAGAAGGTGCCCAATGCATGCTTGTGGAGTGAAAGAATGTGTTAATGAATAGATATGAAGTGATGGTGAAATGTAAGAGGTCAAGGAGGATTTTTGGCACCCTGAGTAGAATGCAGTTGGCAATCAATGGTGGAGATGAATTTTGGAGCAATAGCCTCAGTGTCTCATGTGGGCCTGTCCTGAGGTTTGTTTTCAAAACTTTGAAGGATCTTCCACCACTTGATGCCACAATGGGAAAACCCCATGTGCAGCATGAGTTATATGCAATGATTTATAAAACTCTGGTGTGAACAATATTTCTCTTTAGCTTGGTGACTTTGGAAAGTGATAACTTCTAATTTCCTCATCTGAAAATGAGAGAGTTAGGCTAGATAACTTCTACTGACCTTATTTTAGGGCTAAAAATCCATTATTTTGTTTAGAATGGATAAGCATAATAAAGGCAATTTTAAAAATACATTCCAAAATGTTCTAAATACATCCCCAAAACCATTCTATGTGCCCTTTATTTCCTCCTCTGGATTTGAGTTATGATATGGAAATATTTCCCTTCAGCCTGAAGAATGACCTTTAGCATTTCTTGTAATATAGGTCTCCTGATGTCAAATTCCTTCAACTTTCACTTAAATGAAAATATCTTCATTTAATCCAAATTTTTGAGGAATCATTTTGCTGGCAGTAAAATTCTGGGTTAACATTTTTTCCCTTTTAGCAGTTTAAATAAATATGTTCTTTTATTGCCTCTTTGCCCATAGTGTTTCTGTTCAGAAGTAGTGTTCATTTGTGTCATTGTTTTTCTGCATAATGTGTTTTTGTCTGCTTTCAATATTTTTCTGTATATTTGGTTTTCAGCATTTTGACTGTGATGTGCATAGGGGAGGTTTTCTCTGTGTTCTTCCAGCTTGAGTTTGGCTAGTCTTCTTAGGTGTGCAAGTTAATATTTTTTTTCATCAAATTTGGGGATTTTTTGGCCATTATTTGTTCAAATATTTTTTTTCTGTCTCATTCTTAAACTTCTTTTTGGGGTTCCAATTTCCAAATATTTTAGAACATTTGATATTATCTAAGAAATCAATGAGGCTCTATACATCTTTTTTCACCATTTCTTTGTTTTTATTCTTCTGATTGGATAATTTTTACTGCTCTGTCTTCAGGTCAACTGACCATTTCTTCTGCCATATTCAAATTACTGTCAATCCAATCCAGTGACTTTTCACTTTAAATATTGTACTTTTCAGTTCTAGATTTTCCATTTTTAATGGCAGTTTTCATTTTTCTCATATATATATCTCCTTGAACACATTTGTAATATCTGCTTTAAAAATCAGTTTCCGCTAAATCTGACATCTGGGACGTCTCAAGATCTGTTCTACTCTCTGATTTTATTTTATTGACTCTGAGTCATATTTTCACGTTTTTTTCCCCCCTGACAAGTACTTTTTTATTGTGGATGATACTCTAAAATTTCTGGATTTTGCATATTGCTCTGGAGAGTGTTGAATAATATAGACTTCCTTTTTATAACAGTTCAATTGTTGCCTGATAATTTGGAATTTTTAGACTTGGTGTTATTCTTTTTTAGACTCTATCAATGGGAAGGCCGAGGTATTTATCAAACCCTTCTAGTTTGCATAATTTAATCTGCAAACCCTGTGGATGGTGTTATGCTTGACTTTATACCTTGCTAATCTGGGTCTAGAGCAGACCTTACTCTAAACCAGGGGTTCTTAACCTTTTTTGTTCCATGGACCCCTTTGCCAGTCAGGTGAAAACCATGGACCCTTACTAAGTCCACACTACACTGTGTATTATTTGATAAATATATCACACCCACAAGAATAATGTTTTATTATATTTCAATCCAAGCTCACGGACCCCTTGTTAAGACCCCCTGCTCTAAACTGTGGTCCTCACGTATACGGCTTGGCCATCCTCAGGCCTCAGGTGGATGCAGAACATTGGCGAGGTCTCCTCAGGTGGCTGGGTTGGAACACAGGTGACTCTACTCCCTGCTCCACCTCTAGTAACCCTGTTCTCTCGCAACCTCATGATAGGCTCTCTAGGATAAGCTTCACCCTGCACATATCCTGCTCAAACCTCAGCTAAGAATCCCCCCGCAGAGATTTCTAGATGGTAGCTCTGCACTTTCTGATGCCCAGTGTCTGGAAACTGTCCAGTTTTACCTTTTTTACAGCAGACATGCTCACCTGTTACCAGCTATTCTGTCATGGTTAGGAGAGAAAATTTTCAAAATCAATTTTGACAAAAAGAATAAGCTCAATTGTTTGGTCAACATTTAGATTTCTATTTCTGATCATTGAAAACAAAATCATAAACAGTTTTGTTAATATTTTCAATCAAATGTTAATTTGTTTATCTGGCATACCCAGGGATTGAAAGGAAAATTTGCAGGCAGCAGAGCATGTTAGGAATTTGGGGGAGGAGAACAGAAGTGTGACTCCTCCTTCAGGGTGTTTGTCATCTTCTTAAAAATAGTCAAGCCCAAGTTATGAGCAATTTGAGTTTAAAATGTTAAAATTTCCATAATACAGACAAAGAAACTAAGGCCTGGAGAGGTTAAATAGTCTCATAAGGATCACACAACTATTTGATGGCCTAAGACAGGAAACGTAGAGCAAAAAATTTTATATTTCTGTATTCAACAAATATTTATTTGATATCTTCTAAATTCTATGTTCTGTGCAAGGCATTTGAGTTACTGAGGCGGACAAGAAACCAGTGGGTTCCTGACCTCACTGAGCTCATAATATAGTGTTATAGGTAGATATGGATGTGTATTCACCCAACGATGGGGAATTATAATGTGAAAGAGCTGAGATGCAGAGGGGAATATAATAATATGATGTGTAGACCAACTTGCAGTGAGAAGTGTGGTTTAAGGTGTGGTGGGAAGGAAAAATGGACATGAACCAGGATAAGGAGTTAGGGGAAGCATATCCCAGGATGAGGGTCACATATGCAAAGGCCCTGTGGCAGGAAGAAATCTAGCTCAGTGAAGGCATGGGGAGAACACCGCATAGAATAAGTTGAGAGAGCAGGAGGAGCCGGGTTGGGGAGGAGGCTGAGAGGTCAGGAGGCCCAGGTGCTGCAAGGCCTTTTGGCCACAGTCAGAAAAGAAGGCTTTGTCCTCAGAGCAGCAGGAAGCTGTTGGAGCAGGATAAGGCAGGCTATTTTTCAGTAACAAGTTAACTCCAATCCCCCTTGCCTCGACACCACAGGTTTACTTTGGTCAGGCTGGTTTTCTGCCGTGGGTCAGGGCCTGGGCTGACTAGTGCCCCACTTGGAGCTGTGGCATCTCAACACAGTCTCCTCAAGCTGCAGGAAAGAGGCCGCTTCTGGATTCTGCCAGGGAGTGACGTCATCGTGCCCTTTCACCTTTCGCTGGTCAGAACCGGCCCCACCACCTGCAAGGCCTGGGAATGATGGCAGCAGGTGGAAAGTGAGATGAGCACCGGGACTGTCAGGGGATAAAACACCACGGGATGATGAGGGCTCTGGGTGGCGGCTCCCTGTGCTGAAAAGAGCTGCGCAGAGCCTGACTTTGGTTGCCATGGGGAATGGGGGTTCAGGGGGCTCCATTTACTGGTTGTTTTTTTAAAGGGGTGATTGAAATCTGAATTTTTAATGAGAAATTTTCCAAATTTTGAATACCAGTTAAAATATTTTTAAACCACCACAGTACACTGGACATCCAATAATACAGTGAAAAAAGGAAAAAAGAATATTTTTTTTTAAAAAGGAATTTTTTTGTTCTTTTTTTCCCATTTTTTTGAAAGTCCCAATCTGCTAATTATATTTTATTTTTAGTTTAATTTCATTTTTTTCCTTCTGAGTTTCCTTATGCTTATCTCTTGCATTTAAGCTTATTATTATTTCTTTTTCCTATTAATTGTATTTCATTATTATATGGGCTTCATGTTCAAGGAAGGTTTAGATCACAGAAGGGTTACAATGGGGGCTGCAGAGGATCATTGGTGGGGGGTGTCTGGGATGGGGGATTCATGGGAGTAAGTTCATCTGAATATACATGAAAGATATATAAAATTGTTCAAATGATCAAGTGATGGGGCATGGTCACGATGGGTAGACAGTCACTCAATAAACGAGGAAATCTGAATTTCCAGCCTGGAGAGCTCTGCCACATTCTCCAAGGGAGCAGCAACAGTCCGCTGAGTGCAGGGGCAGTGTCTGGCAAAAGAGGATGGCCCACTGATGGGTTCTTGTTATTGAGGACTAGCCTTATGAGTCTTTGCTCTTGTAATTGAAACTTAGCCTACTGTTATGGGGTGCCTAAGGGTTGCCACCTGAGAGCCTCCTTGTTACTCAAATGTGGTCTCTTTCTAAGCCAAACTCAGCATATGAATGCATTACCTTCCCCCCAACGTGGGACATGACTCCCAGGAATGAGCCTCCCTGGCAACGAGGGATTAATACTAAGTGCCAACTGGCAACACGATTGGAAAAAGACCTTGAATAAAAGGGAGAAAAGGTAAAGAGAAATGAGTTCATGTGGCTAAGAGACTTCAAAGAGAGTCGGGAGGTCATCCCAGAGGTAACATTTACGCACACCTCAGTAGGATCTCATAGATCACCAAAGTGGATATCACCCCACACAGAGGGACCCCTGAGGGCTCTGGAGACACCCAGGTCCTATATAAGCAGGGATAGTCCCAGAGATTGATGCCTAATTAGTGGGC
>JAQZBX010060064.1:0-17387 GCA_029593785.1 Cabassous unicinctus | reverse complement strand
TTTTTTTTTTTTTTTTTGTCTTTATAAAGGTTATTTATTTGGGTTAGAAGCTTATAGTTACCAGGCGGTAAGGCATAAGTTTCTTCCCTCACCAAAGTCCATTGCCATGTGTTGGGGCAAGATGGCTGCCAACGTCTGCCAAGAGTTCAGGCTTCTTGGGTTCCTTTCTTCCTGGTGCTTGCCTCTCTCCAGGCTTAGGCTTGCACACAGAGGAGCTTGGTTGTGAGGAAGGAGAGAAGGCCCCGGGAAGAGATGTGCTGTTTGCCTGATAGTCTACAGCTGGCCTTGTGGAGAGAAGCAAGGGTTCTAAATATTTTCTACTTTAGAGAAAGGTCACCTTGTTTTAACCCAGTGAATGTGAAGTGAGAGCTCTAGGTCTGTCTGAGGCAGTGGTTGCAGTATGCCTGGCAGACCCAGACCAGCCACTTTCTTTTAATCACCCAGAACCTCTCTTGGCTCTAAGGGGATCCATGCTTCACAGCCTGAAGCACTGGAGTTTATTCTGAGCTTCTAACTCTAGAAACTGGTTGAACAGTCCTGTCCTAGGCCCTGTGCTTCACAGCCTGAACCATTTTAGTTTAGAGTAAGCCCTTATTCCTGGAGGCCAGTTTAAACATCACCAGAACCTGTCTGGCCTGTAGTGATTCTCATGGTCCAAGTCAGTTCTCCTCATCATTCTCATACCCAGAGCTCTTGACTTACTGCAGCTCTTGGGGCCAACCAGAAACATTGCGTTGGGCTACATTAAGACAGAGATTTACATGCAAAGCATTTATAAGATAGAAGTGCATTCATATTCCTTCCTAAAGCACTCCTCAGGACCCAAATAATTCATCGTGCTTTTTCACCTTATTTCATATGACCTCAATCTCAGTATTCCCAAAGTGAAATCTATTAAATTATCCAGGTACTGGGTAGAAGGAAGTATTATCTGTCCTTTTCCTATTTGGTTTTTCATAAGGCAGGCAGTCAGCCTTCCTGTCACCCACTGATAATGTTGCAAATTCTTTTCTTTTCCTCCTGGACCTCAATGCTTCTTCATCCCTTTCCAATTATAAATGCTGAGCTTCCGGTTGGAACGCTTTCCTTCTCTGTGTTCCATAATCCTCCTGTATCTGCCCCTTTCCCTTCCAGAGTGGTTCCCGGGCTCACTAATGTAAACTTTCTCTACCCCTAAGAAAACAACTCAGAATGGACTGTGGAAGTATTTTCAGGTATAATGTGAGGTCACGCTTTTAAAACAGTGAAGAGTACTTTGTTAATAGAGCACAAAAATGGTCTTAGCGAAGCAACTAGTCTGTGTCTTAATCTAACTAATTTTACTTTTTGCAATAACTGGGACAACTTATTTATTCAATTCCTTAGTAGGGTCCTGGAAAAAGATCAGGAGACTCTGTTACATTTGTCTGTTCATTAAGGATTTATTTTCTCTTTTGTATTTTCAAGAGTGATTCTTCCTCTTTCTCTCTTTTGCTCTCCCCCACATCCCCCCTAAGAATTTCTAAGACTATCACATGAGGATATGAGAGTGCCTCCAGGATCAGATTTTATCCATTTCAATGTTCATAGATTTAAAAGGTTAAACTGGGTTGGGTTCTCACAGAAGCAGACCTTAAGCCAAAAATTTAAGTGAAAGTGATATATGAAGGAAATCTTAGGAGAAACCAGTAAGTGAATGGGGGAAGAAGGATAGAGAAGGGAAGAAAATCGAAAGAGGATGTGATTTCCTTGAAAGCTCAGACTCAACATGATTGGGGAGTGGCTCTGAGGTGTAAATTACATTGCAGTTTGCTTTACCTGAGGGATTTTCTTTCACCAGTCATTGGCTACAGGCCAGGAGTCTTCAGGCCCAAGATAGTCCACTGGAGAAGGATGAACCCACCTTTAACAGTGAAGAATGTAGAAATCTGGAGGGCAGGTGCACAGACATGGTACAACAAAATCTGAGGAAGAGTTGGATAGAGCACCAACAGTGTCTGCTTTGAAGACTAAGGAAAAAAAAAATCCAAACTATTCATCTAATATGCCACCTTCCTTTTATATTTGAGAGATTTACAAATTAGAGAGGTAAAATAATTTGTCCAGAGTCTCACAGCTGGTCTGTAGGAGAAGCAGCACTAGAACTCAAGTGAGCTGACTTCCTAACCTGTGTTCTTTGTACCAGCTGAGAGTGGCAAGGGGCCTTAGTTGAGAAAATCTTATAATTGTTCCCATTACATCTCAGTTCTCGTTACTATTGCGCTCATTATATACAGTAAGTTGTATCTATTTTAAGTTTTCTGTCTCATGAGTTTTAACAAATGTGTACCACATAACCATCACAATAATCAAGTTGTAGGCTATTTCCATCATCTCAAAAAGATCCTTCGTGCTCCATTGTGAAATAAATAGTTCTGACTACTCTGGTATCTGGCAACTGCTGATCTGCTGTCAAAATGGATTAGATTGGGGGCGGATGTGGCTTAAATGGTTGGGCGTCCGTTTCCCATATGGAGGGACCTGGGTTCTATGCCCGGGACCTCCCCGTAAAATTAAGAAAAATATAGAAGGCGCGCAGGCCGCCCGTCCCCGTGTGTGGGTGCGCCAGGCTCCACCGAGCCACGTAGCAGGATGATGATGTAACAGGAGAGTGACGCAAGGGGAGAGCCAAGACAGACACTCCGAAGAACTAGGAACTGGGGTGGCGCAGGTGGCAGAACGCCTCTCTCCCACATCGGAGGTTCCCAGGATCGAATCCTGGTGAAGACAGGAGGAGAAGGATGAGAAGAGAGGGAGGAAACAGACACAGAGAGTTACCCAGTGAATGGACACAAAAACAGCAAAAACGGGGTGGGGAAGGGGGGGTTAAAAATGGATAAAAGTAAAACAAATAAATCTTTAAAAAAAAAAATGGATTAGATTTGCTTTTGCCTAGGATATCATGTAAATGGAACCATGCAGCATGTACTCTTGTTCCTGGCAGCTTTTATTGAGCATGTTTTTTTAGATTCATACATATTGTGTATGAGTATTTATTTCATTTTATTGCCGAGTAGTATTTCATTGTATGAATATAGGACAATTGTTTGTCCATTACCTGTTGATGGACTTTTGGGTTGTTCCTAGGTTTTGCCTATCGTGAATAAAGCTGTTATGAACATTTGTGTACAGGTATTTTTGTGGACACACATTTTCATATTTCTTGGGTAAATAACAGGAGTAGAATTGCTGGACTCATCGCCAAATTGTTTTCCAAAATGATTGTACCATTTTACATTCTTATTAGCAATGAATGAGAGTTCTACTTGTTCCACATCCTGTCCAGCGCTTGGCAATACCAGTTAAAAAAATATTTTTGACAATTTTATATGATGTGTAGTGGTATTACATTGTGTTTTTAATGTGCATTTCCCTGATGATTAATGATGTTGAGACGCTTTTCATATCCTTATTGGCCATTGGTATATATTCTTTGTGAAATGACTGATAAATCCTTTTGTTCATTTTTAATTGGCTTTTCTGTCTTATTCTTGAAATGAATTTTTAATAAATCCTGGATAAAGTACTTTGTCAGATATATGCATTAAAAATATTTCCTTCCAGAATGTTTAATTTTTCCATCAAGTTTTTTTTTTTTTTTTCTTTTTCTTTTAAAGGCTCATGCTTTTTTGTGCCCTAAGAAAGCATTGTTAGTCAAAGGTGAAGAAGATTTTTCCTGTTTTCTTCCAGAATTTTTATAGTTATAGCTTTTAGTATTTGGTCAATAGCCAATTTCAAGTTGATTTTTCTGTGTAGTGTGCGGTAAGGGTCAGTGCTCTCCCTCTCCCCTCCCCCTTCTCCTCCAGTAACATGGATGAACTGATTCAGCTGGCTACACTTTAACTAAAAATAACCTCTTCAAAAGGTCCTATTTACAAATGGTTTCATACCCACAGAAGGCATATTAAGTTACACATGTCTTTTTTGGGGGGTACATAATTCAATTTACCACAGTCATTATTGTTCAACCTTTTTTATTCAGCTCCTCCCTCCCTTTGTTTCTGCTTGTATAATGTCTCTTGCTATGCCTTTCAAATTCACAGATATTTTCCAGGGTTTAGTCTACTTCTAATCTAGTGCGGTGAGTTTTTCATTTCAGACATTTTGTTTTTCATCTCTAGATGTTCTTTGTAGATCTTTTAAATATATATATATGTTTCATTTCCCTCCTCATTTTGTTCATGTTTTCCTTCATTTCTTAAGCAAATTTATTATAGCTGTTTTATTCAGAGTTTGCTTATTCCATCATTTCTTCATTTCCAAGTCTGTGGCTTTTGACTTGATTTTTGGGCACACTCAGTATTGTGCTGGAGACCAGATCTTAAGTCATAACCCCATTAACTTTCACTCCTTTAAATGAAAGGACTGAATTATTTATGACTGTTCTTTCTTCCTGGTGGATTGTCCCTTTATTAATATATAATGGCCTCTGTATCTCTTATAACCTTTTTGCATTTAAAGTCTGTTTTGTCCGATATTAGTATAGCTACCCCTGCTCTTTTTTGGTTACTATTTGCATGGAGTATCTTTTTCCAACCTTTCACTTTCAGCTGGTTTGTATCCCTGGGTCTAAGGTGAATCTCTTGTAGGCAGCATATGGATGGCTCTTTTTTTTTTAATCCATTCTGTCAGCCTATGTCTTGTGATTGGGGAGTTGAATCCATTCACATTCAATGATATTACTGTAAATGCATTATTTACTTCTATAATTTTATTCTTTAGTTTTCATATGTCATATCATTATTTTCATCTGTCTTTTTACTCTTTTAGTTGTCCTTTCCTGCTATTCTTTCTTCTATACTCTCCTCCAAGCCTCTCTCTTCTGTCTTTTTCTTTTAGGTTCTAAGCCTTCCTTTAATATTTCCTGCAAAGGTGGATTCTTTTTTATGAAGTCTTTTAGTTTCTGTTTGTTTGTGAATATTTAATACTCACCTTTGTACTTGAAGGACAATTTTGCTGGATAAAGAATTCTCGGCTGGCAAATTTTCTCTTTCACTATCCTAATTGTATCATACCACTGTCTTCTTGCCTCCATGGTTTTTGATAAGAAATCCACGCTAAGTCTTACTGGACATCCCATATATGTGATGGTTTGCTTTTCCCTTGTTGCTCTCAGAGTTTTCTCTTTATCTTTGACATTTGACATTTTGTATAGTATGTGTCTTGGAGTAGGTCTATTCTGATTGGAGTATGGTGTGCTTCTTAGACATGTAAGTTCATTTCTTTCTTGAGAGTTGGGAAATTTTCAGCTATTATTTCCTCATACTCTTTTTGCCCCTTTTCCCTTCTCTTCTCCTTCTGAAACTCCCACAACATGTATATTGTTGCATTTCCTGTTGTCATTCAAATCTTTGAACCCCTGCTCAAGTTTTTCCATTCTTTTCTCTCTTCAATTTCAGCTGTTATGTCTTCAGTATTGCATATTCTTTTTTCTATCATTTCAAGTCTGCTGTTGTTTGCTTCTAATGTGTTTTTGAACTTACCTATTGTGTCTTTCATTCCCATGAGCTCTGTTACTTTTCTGTTCAGGAATTCAAATTCTTGTTTGTGCTCGCTCAATGTCTTCCATGTCCTTTATCTATCTCTTTAGCTATATTGTCTTTCAACTCATTTTGATTTTGGAAATTTGTATGCATCTTGTTAATTAGTTGTCTCAAATCTGGCATGTCTTCTGGGGCTTTGATATATTACTTTTCTTGGGCTATGTCTTCCATTTTCTTTCCATTAGCTCATAATTTTTTGCTGATGTCTAGGCATCTGATTAGGATGGTAGTTTACTCTGATACTCACTTTCTCTCTTTCATAGGGATTTAGTGGCAGGAGGCTGTGTGTTACTGTTGCTCTTTGATCTCTGGTTCAACCTGGGTCTTTAGGATTGTCCCTGTTAGTTGATTAAAACTGGGCTCTGGACCCAGTAATGGTTTGCAGACCTGCTTCCTAGTGCCTTGGTGAGAGAGGCTATAAAGGTTGGAAAATGCCTCTCTTACTTAATTTTCTCATGTGTACTTCCTTGGTCTGCCAGCAGATGGCATGCTTTGGTAGTCCTCTCAGTTCAATGCCTGATTGGAGCATGTTTGAGTTCTGCTGTCACGATTCCCCTCCTTTGTCCCTCTCTCTTCTGGGCGGTGGCCAGCCTTCCCTGGTGTCTGAAACCCTAGAAGATCTTTTTCCAGGCCGTTTCAGCTTGTCTTTTTCTGGAAGAGAAGAGAGTCCTCTTTTCTTTCTGGTCTGCCATCTTCCCGGAACTCCTGATTAATTATTTTACTTTTTAAAAACATCTGGTTAAATACAACGTACAGAAAAGTGCATAGACAGATGTATGTATGTTGAACAAATATTTATAAAGTGACTATTCATGAAATTGCAACAGGTGAAAGAAATAGGATGTATCAGCGCACCCAAGAAGCGTCCTTTATGTGTCCTTTCCCAGTCACAGACCTCCTCTCTCCCGGGAAATAGCCACTATCTTGTCTTTTCAGTAGAGGGATTACATGTCTGCAGAGATAAGAAGATGTCTTTTAACCAATCTGTACTAACCTTTATATGGATTCATAAGATTTCTTCATTCCTTTGTAAAACACCATTGCCCCCCCAATGATAGAGTCCAGTACATCCCAGCTCCTTTACCCAACATCTGACAAACAAATACACTTATGTATTTTAAAATAAAATAAAATGAAATAAGATAAAATATTTAGGGTGATCTTGATACCTTTTTTTTTCCCTTTGTGCTTAACCATGCTTCTTCCATAGCTGCTCACATGATTAAGAACGTGTTTTAAGTCTTATAAAATAAGTATAAACTACCGTGGAGGACAGAGGATGTAGAGGTGCTTTTCAGGTAAGGTGACTGGTGAAGCTTTGTGGAGGCAATGGCATTTGAGCTTTGTCTCAGAGGAGTGGCTTGGCTGCTCTTTGGAGTCACCTGATTAGCTTTTTTTTTTTTAAGATTTATTTTATTTGTCATTCCCCCTGCCCCCTTGTTTGCACTCACTGTCTGCTCTCTGTGTCTACTCTCTGTGTGCTCTCTGTGTCTGCTTGTCTTCTCTCTAGGAGGCACGGGGAACCGAACCTGGGACCTCCCATGTGGGAGAGAGGCACTCAATCGCTTGAGCCACCTTAGCTCCCTGCTTTGTTGTGTCTCTCACTGTCTTTCCTCTTTGTGTCTCCTTGTTACGTCATCTCGTTGTGTCAGCTCGCTGCGCCTGCCCATTGTGCCAGCTCACTGTCTTGGCTTGTCTTCTCCAGGAGGCACCGGGAACTGAACCCGGGTACTCCCATGTGGTAGGCAGGAGCTCAATCGCTTGAGGCACATCCCCTTCCCCTGAGGAGCTTTTAAATATATATACCACTGCCTTGGTTCCACGATTAGCAAATCTAATTGGCCTGGGTTGCAGCTCAGCTCATGGGATTTTTCAGGTGCTCCCTAGATGATTCTAATTTGCAGAACTGCAGAATCAAGAACCAGTGCCTCATACTAGAACATTCTCCTCAAGCCAGGACCAAGGTTTGGATTTTTGTTTGTTTTTAAATATCTAATCTAGCATAGACTGACATTTTTGTAAAATGCCATAAAAATTATTGTTAGAAAAATGGAAAATAAAAATAAAGCCATATAAAATGCAGGTCCATTATTATTAGATTTGACAGGTGTATAAGAACTATATCAAATTGCTCTAAACATTTCAAAGTGTTTATTCTTGATTTCTATACTTATCTTTGTGGACATGTGACAGAGTTCATGAACCAGTGCTGGTTTGCAGACCACACTTTGTGTAGTGCTGCTGTAGAGGGCAACATGGCAAAAGTGTATTCCATGAGCAGAAACCAGGTACCATGGGAAGTAGGTTGGATTCAAATCATATAGGGCCTTGAATGCTGGCTTAAATAGTTGGGCTTTCATTCTGTAGGCATTGGAGAGCCAGCAGATTCTTGGAGAGCCATGACTACGGAACCTTACTTTTGGCAGCATTTGTATAAGATGGGTTTAAGAGTGAGAATAAATTATTGACAATGACTTGAAAAGGGGAGGGCCGTGTACTGGGTAAAATAAAATTAAAAAGATATCAAATTTCTGGAAAAGTCACTCCAGAAATGCTAACAAACTCCTTAGAGGATGCTAAGTTTCAAGCTAGCTACTTTTTAAGCTTAAATAATCCAAACAGCATACTTATATTTAAAAAAAAAACAACCACCACCACCTAATATATTTTCAGAAACCACACAGATAGAAGATCCAAGAAAACAATGGAGGGGGGAACAGGAGAAAATGCTGAAGGACTATCTCTCGGTGGCACAGGATGCACTCAGGACACAGAAAGAGCTGTACCATGTGAAGGAACAAAGACTGGCTTTGGCCCTGGATGAATATGTACGATTAAACGATGCTTACAAGGAAAAGTCAAGTTCTCGAACAAGCTGTAAGTACGGTTGGTTATTCAGACCTCAGAAATGGGAACCTAACTGTAGACAAGGAAGGCCACTTGGATTTCCGTGGAGTTTTTTTTTTTTTTAAAGATTTATTTACTTTTATGCATTTTTACACCCCCCCGCCCTTTTACTGTTTTTGTATCCATTCACTGGGCAATTCTATGTCTGTTTCCTGCCCTCTCTTCTCATCCTTCTCCTCCTGTCTTCACCGGGATTCGATCCTGGGACCTTCTGATGTGGGAGAGAGGCATCCTACTGCCTGCGCCACCTTAGTGCCTGGTTTTTCAGCACGTCTCATCTTGGCTCTCCCCTGTTACATCATCATCTTGCTGCGTGTCTCCGTGGGGCCTGATGGCGCACCCACGCATGGGGCCTGGAGGTGCACCAGCTCATGGGACCTGACGGCGCACCCGCCCATGGGGTTTGGCAGCCTTGCGTGCCTTCTATATTTTTTCTTTATTTTTACCAGGAGGTCCTGGGGATCAAACCCAAGTGCCTCCATATGGGAGATGGACACCCAACCATTTGAGCCACATCCGCCCCCTCTGTGGAGTTTTTGAGTCCTTTTCCCTCCTAGGCAGGAAGAGTTCCTGAGAACCATTAGAGAGGGTGATAACACACTGCAGATTTCTCAGTAAAACCTCTCAACCCCTTCCACCTACAAGTCTCCCACTTGGGGATTATGTATGCCTTCTGTTGCTGCTCCTCTCTTTGCCTGATTGCCTTTTATTCATTTATTGAATTAATTTTTACCTTTTTAGAATAAGGCAAATAATTTGGTCCTTTTTGCTACTCTTGTATGCTATTTTTATTGGTGATGATGTGGATTAGCTGGAAGGACGTTTCTATTCACCAGCTCTCATCCTGTATATAGACAATCTGGAGCTGGCCATGTTTTAAAGTGTGGTTATGATAATTGCAGAAGTTCTATTTGAGTTTTAAGTTTCTGAATAATCCATAGCTCTGATAAACTGTGTCTGTTGTGTAGTAAAATCTACAAGAAAATTAAGCACCAGGGCTTTATGACTTTCCTCTGACTTAAAAAAAAAGAATAGAGGTTCTCAGATTACATTTTATATTTAAGTGTCTGATGAATGACAATAAAGGAGTTATAAAAAATGAATATCCACAGTATCATGTAAATCTTGTTTTTAGTCTTGTTAAACTCTTAAGAACTATTTATGTAATTTATAAAGTTTTGCTTTTTTTCTTCTTTTTGTTTTTCTTTCAAAAGTATTCTCAGGATCTTCATCCAGTACCAAATATGATCCCGATATTTTAAAAGCTGAGATCTCTACTACACAATTAAGGGTAAGATTATTTTATTGTGGTTCTGCATTGAACAGATGCATAGAATTTGAAGGTTGTGGAAGAGATTTCAGTGGTCATCTCCCATCTCTGTCCAGTGTGGGAAACTCCTCCACTTGTACCCCATGGGTGGCCTTTCTCTCTTTGTTTGAACAAGTTCAGTGACAGGGATTGTATTTGTTACTGAGACAGTGTGGTCCATTGTTGGGCAGCTTTTATTGTTAGCAGTTAGTATGCTGAATTAAAGTTAGAGTCTTCATAACATATTTCCCCTCATTGTATAGTGTTACATCCTTCAGCGTTATAGAGAAGAGCCTAGTTGCTCTTACATTAGACAACCCAATACTTAAAGATGCCCACAATCTGTGTCACAGGTCATTCCTTATCTAAGAGCCACACTTCACTAGTTCCTTACCCTAAACCTTTTAACTAAAATACGGCTAAGCTGGACCTTGTTTATATTGATTTTTGGAATCTTAATGGCTTATTCGCGAAGTATGTAACTCATGAAGCCAATACCCAGGTCATGAAATAGACCATTGCCATGACCCCGAAAGCCCCTGCCATGTCCCCTCAAGATTTTACTCTCATCTTTCTCCCCAAAAGTAACAGTAACCTCATCAACAATATGGACTAACTTTTTTCTGCTTTGAACTTCTTATAACTAGAATGGTACCATATGCTTTATTTGATGCCTGGCTTCTTCTGTTATTCTTCTGGGAATAACCTCAATGTTTTGAGGTTCATTTGCATTCACTTTTATTGCTGTGTTGTGTTACATTTTTATGTACATGCCATAAATTCTTAATGCCTTCTACTATTGCTGGGCATAAGAGTTTAGCCTTCTACTATTGCTGGGCATAAGAGTTTATTCTAGTTTTCGGTCACTAAAAATCATGCCTTTGTGTACATTTTTATACATTTTAGTGTACATATGTGCAAATTTGCATTGTGTGTGTAACTAGGAGTGGAATTGCTGAGTCAAAAGGTATGCATATCTTCATCTTTAATTGATACTGCTAAGGAAGTTTCAGTCCTTTTTTTTTTTTTTCCTTCAGGCATTGATGTTTTATTGCAGCAAAATTTCAATGGCATGTAACTTTTATTCACAGAATTTAACATGTAGAGAGACTGTCCAACACACTTGGATCCAAATGTGGATACTATTAAGCCTGTTAATGTATTTTCTTATTTTTAGTTTGCATATAAAAAGCAATTTGCTTCACTTTCATAAAAATCCCAATATTGTATATGAAAAATAAACCCTCCCTTACCCATCCCCTAATTAAATATACAGACAGCTTGGAAATGAGACAATTTAGATTGGTTTAATCTTGAAGTGCAATCCAATAAGGCTGAAAACTAAACATTTCAGGTCCTGTACCAAATAGTAAAATACTCGAAGGCCTTCAGGATCCTTTGACTGATTTATCCTTTGATCAATAAGAGAACCTATTTTTGATGTGGTAAAAGAAATGTGTTCATCTCCAATTATAATTTCAAGCTCCTGTCTTCCAACCGTGTCAGAGGGAGGCCACAAAGCATCATCATCTTTTGTAATTTCACTGTCATCAATAATTCTCTTCAGTTCTTCCATTACACTCTTATGTACATATGCCTCTTTTCTGATCATGACATCATTTTTGTAATTGCTGTTGTTGGCATATCTAAGCTTTCCATCCAGCCGAAACTCGAACTCCAGAAACTCATGTCCAAATTTGCCCTTGTGCCCTACATAGTAGTGCAGGTAGAAATCGCTGGCCATAGACATCTTTGTCCCCTCAGTCCTTATTTTCTCATAGCTGCACTTAAGTCTCTAAATAACTTTCTGAGCATGGTTTTTGCCAGCATTCATAAGTTTTGATATTTTATATTTTCATTATCATTCAGTTCAAAATATTTTCTTATTTTGTGATTTCTCATATGAATGTGTTGATTAATTTTCACAAAGTTGGAAATTTCCTTATATTATTTTATTTTTTATTTCAGCTTAATTCCACTGTGTATTTTTCAGTTCCAGAATTTTTATTTGATTCTTTTTCATTGTTTCCAATTACTCATTGTGCCCAAATTCTGCACATTGGTATACAATTTTTGAACAATATAATCACAGTTATTTTTAAATTTCATGTCAATTAATATAACATCTAGATTTCCTATATATCGGTTACTTTGGTCTGTCTTATTTTTTAGTCAGTAATTGACTTCTTATAGCTGCTTTTTTTGTTAAGTAACATATATTATGTAAGAAAACATATAAAGATAATTTGAGACTCTGAATGATGTCATCCTTCAGGGAGAATTTACTTTTGCTTCCTGTAGGCAGTTAGGCTGGGATGGTGGTGGGGGAAGATTATTTTCATCCAATCTGTGGTTGTGCTGACTTAAATCCATAATTCTCCTTGTCTCTTAAGGCAAAGCTCTTCAAAATTCCCAGTTGAACCCCTTCTGATTGGTGGGTCCTGAACTCCACCTCTTCCTCTCTCTTGTAGCTCAGTGGACTGCCAGTAGTTCCCATCTCCATCACAGCCTCTCAGTCACTGCATTCTGCCCTGCTCCCTAATTTTTCTAATGGGTAGGCAGAGAAACTTTGGAAAAACATTGCTAGGTGTGGATGGTGACTCTGGGCTTCTCTTATCTTGTGGATCTTGCTTCCATGGTGGTTCTCCAAGGTCTTTTTTTTTTTTTTTTTTGAGGCACTGGGGATCGAACCTGGGACCTCATACATGGGAAGCGGGTGCTCAACCACTGAGCTACACCTACTCCCCTCCAAGATCTTTAAGTAGATGCCTTTTTTTCCTCACAATTTTTCTATTTATTCTCAGAAAAAGACCATAAAAAAGTTTATCTAAAATTACTGGAAGCAAAATCTTTCTTCAGTTTGGATTTATTGTTTTAATTTATGAAGTCATTGATAGAAGTGTTCTCTGTCATTCTACCTTAGTTTTCCCTCCAGCATATCATGGGCCCTTTACTCTATCAGTCACTCCTTATTTCCCCAGATATTTCTCAAGACTATCAAGTGACAGTTTGTCAAATGCCTTGCTGCTGTATCTCCTTACTGTGCCTATGCATTTCTGTGATCTACTAGGTACCTTATCTCAAAAAAAGGAAATGAAAGTATTTCATCAAAACTTACGCTTAATAAACTCCCATGCTTACTTGAGCTGAGCACTCTAATTTATTACTTATTGCTGCCCTTTTAACAAAATTTTAGTTGTCTTTATAAGTCACTTAATAATTGGAGTAATAACCACAATAGATTGTTATAGCCTGTCCATTTATATCCCCTTTTAGGAAAGATGCAAACTGAGTGGGGGATTTAAAAAACAAACTAGAATATTTCATGCAAATAGCCACTTAAAAGGAAATGGAGTCCCATCCCTCAAAGAGCGATGGATGACACGGCAGATCCCTAGTGGTCGCCTTCCCCAGAACTATCTCCTCATGTGGCAGTAGCATCTCCTAGATATAGCTTATTCTGTGCCACGTCTAGTTTGCTCTTAATATCAGAGGTTCATATTACATTTGTTCATTTACATATTTAGCTCTGTGGGACCACAAAGTTGAATCAGACAGAAGTGCCCTCAAGAAGGTGCTTCCTTCAAAAAAGAGGATATAAGATATTGATAAATAATAAATATTATTAGTAATGATATCATAAAATAATATTTACTTATTAATGATATAAAATAAACAGGATTATTATTTATTCATAAGTAATAGAAGGTCACAAGTGACACTGTCTTTATCTTTCATCAATGTATGGGTGCTTGTTTAATACTTCCTGGCAATGTAAATGCCTTTTCAGAAATACTCCCTTAGCAAATTGGCCCTTGTAGTCTATGTTGCTTTTGCATTGGTTCGAGCTGTGTCCTGGTAAAAACTCTGGAACAGATGGCACACTTACTCTGGTATTTGCACATTTTGGCTGGGTATCACTTTCAGAATGCTCTAGCCATTCAGAAGTGGATGGGTAACTTGGCAGAGTCTCATGGATTTGATAACTGGGTCTGTTGTGGCTTGGCTCTGCTGTAGAAATCCCTGTGTATACAAGTCCCTTTCACAAATTAATACCACAGAAGTAGTAACTCATGACTGAACTAACTCTTCATTGCTTTGCTATCTCAAAGGACCTGTTTGCATTTTTGGGTCTCAGGAAGAGTTTTGAGGCAGAGCCAAATACTAGTGTCATACTTCACTATTTTGATGTGACATTATTACCAGGTATGCCCCATTTGTTAGACCTAGTAGGTCAAATATTTAAGAACAGATATCTAAAGCATCTATTTTATATTATGGTCATAGGTTTTGGTTGAGCTCCAGTTTCTTCACTGGCAAATGGGATAACAGATTTTCTTTTTCTCTTCTTATTTCTAGTTGTTTAAATGGTAAAATGAATAAATTAATGCTTTTTATTAAGATACTCGTATAGCTTTTAGGAGTGGTATTTATTCACTTGAGAAATTCTGTATTTTAAGATGAGGAATATAAAAATTTTCACCACAATATTTATTATTTCATTTATTCGGAGTAGATATTTAGATCATGGGCTTCTTGGGATAGGGATAGTAAAAGGATATCTTGTGAAAATTAAACTTTAAATTCACTGACATATAAAAAAAAAATCTATGACCAAGATTACAAAGAAATGAGATTTGGTGGAAATTTGATGGATGAAGTTTTTGGTGAATTTTGGGTGACTTTTACCATTATTTATTAAACTAAAATAGAAGCTTGGAAATGTAAAAGAAAATCTTCAGAAATAAAAATGCATTTGAGAAGTTTATTGAGCACCATAGTATATGTGCCCTGATCCAACCTTTAATTTTATAGATAAGGAGAACAAGTCCCCTTTGGTTCAATTATTTTTACTTCGCTCCAAATCACATGTTTGGTTAGTGGGCATTGTTAGTTACACTGGTGTTCTATCTTTTGTTCTCAAATATATTTACTGTCATTGATAATATTCACTTTGAATTATTTTTAGCAGTGGTATTGGATTTAGAAATGTCATCCACAATCTCAGGTGTTATCTTGGGCAGAGATTTAAAAGAATGGCAGCTGAACTGACAGTTTAGTTTGTAACTGTGAGCAGAGTTAAAGTTATTATCTCATGTGCACATCAGATTATGACACTTTAACCAGCTGATTATCTAACATAGCTTTTCAGTTTGCAATTGCTAACACAGATTTTTAGTTTGCTAAAAGTCTAGCCGTTTGCTTTAACTGAAAACAAACATGTCTTCTAAGAACATAAATTGCTGAATCCTTACAAATAAGGATGTCTCTTGAATATGAGAGATGTATTGACTTGCCACTATGTTTTATCTTAGCTCATAGTCTGGATTCTTTCAGCTGTGACCTACCTTCTTTCAGGGCGTTGTGTTAATTTGCAGCACTGAACTGTGAGTTAGATATATTTGTGTTAGATGTGGGTTTTCTTCTTTTAGAATCTTCAGAAATGAATTTGTGTTGTAGTTGATGTTGTCTTAAAAAAATAGTACACCTGTCTTAGTGGGTTTGGAATTAAATTAAGAATGATTATGACTTGATTTACGTTTGCTAAGGAAAAGAGTGTGTGAGACTAAAGCAGAGGATGACAGAGAGATACTGTTTGCAAGACAGTAATTTCTTAGAAATAGAAAGTGTAATTTCTATTATGGCATGCCAGAAAGTTGAAATAATTAAAATTGTGGCACAGTAGTGTCTTTTTTCCAAAAGTCTTTTCAGATCTTGAATAGGATTAAACTATAACACTTCATTACATTTATAGATTTCATAATGTTTTGTTCTTCTGTCTGTCTGTCTGTCTGTCTCTCTCTCTCTCTGTCTCTCATAATTTTGGTTTTCCTTCCTAGCTCTTAAGGGTACCACAGTGCAAACTAAAAATAATGTACTTCAAAAGAAATCCTTCATTGACATTTTATTATTGGGAGGAGAGGTTTACTTTCTCCCTCACCTAGGTAAGCCACTGTATCCATCTGTCTGTCCGTTGCTTCCAGTCTTCTCCATCTTAATTCTTAAACACACTTATGTCTGTAGTACTTATGGACAACTTATAAAATTAAACACAATTAACTCCTCCTAATAGAGAATTTACAGTCTAACTGGACAGGATTGACAGGAAAATAATCATTCATCAATGTTCAATTTTAAATGATTCTATAACACCCATAAAGCTTATTCTCTCATTTTTTGAAGGGTCTTGGGAGTTAAGCTTTGTGGAACTGCATTAAGTAAAGATATGAATACATTACATTCAAACCACTACTGCCTATATTTCTATACTTTCCCTTGACATCTACACAATAAATACATTGGCCTAACATGCTCACTTTTAGAGTGCTCCTTTAAGATACAGAGGAATAGAATTGTGTAAATTTAGATAAGAAAATTTGGGCCCAATTTTAGATGTTGTGCTCATAGAAAGAGAGAGACATTAATGAAATGGTTCCAACAAGGAGATATTCTTCCAAAAATTCAGGCAAGTGAAATCATGTGGATATCTTTTTAAAGCTTCTGCATGCTTCTACTTTTGCCCTTGAAGGACTAACTGCTAAAGGGATTGCCTTCTGATAGCCGACAATTAGAAAACTGTACAAAATCTTTGAAGCAACTGTTTTTAAACATTGGACAGGGAAGACCATAATTCCCTAAGAGTAGAGAAATGGACGAGGTGAACCCTGAGATTGCTTTATTTGCAGTGCAGGGAAAAGGACCCAAACATAATATGGAGTATCCCTGAGTTGAGGAGACAAGAAAAAGTTCAGTGAGGTAGAAGTGGCTAGAATTTTTGTGGAAGAATACTGGAGAGAAGGGAACTTCATAAAGAGACATAAGAACTCACACATGGGTCCTCAAGTAGAGATTGTAGAAGGGTAATGTCTTAGTAGTGGATTCAAATTAGCCATAGACTAAAAACTGTTTTGGACCCACTCTAAGAGAAATTAAAAGCAAACCTTGAAAGGATCAAATTGATCCTAAATAATTTAACTGTGCTAGAACAAAGTCCAGTATTCCTTAAAGGAATACAACAAAATCCAGCATCCAGCAATGTAAAATTCACAAAGTCCACCATCTAACCAAAAAATTTTCAGGCATGTTGGAGATGAGAGATAAGAGTGGGGAGTTGTAGAAGGGAGGGATTACCAAGGAGCATGAGGAAACTTTGGGGAGTGAAAGATATATGTTCATTACCTTGTTTATGATGCTGGTTTCATGGGTATATACATATATCAACATTTATCATAGTATATAGTTTATACATGTTCGGCTTATAATGACAATTACACATCAATAAAGCTGTTAAAAAATCTATCAATTTGCAGGAAGCATGAAAATATAACCCACAATAACAAAAAGAAATGACAGATATGATTTAATTTGCATACAAAGATGTTAAAACATACTCTACATATGCTCATGAATACAGGGAAAACATGAAAATGATGAAGATAGAAATGACCAAAATGCAACTTCTACAGATGGAAGATACAATATGAGAAATGAAAAAAAATTGTTGTATGGGGGGAAGCGGGTGTGGCTCAGTGGATAGAGCCCCCATTTACCATATGGGAGGCCCGGGTTCGCGTCCCGAGGCCTCCTTGTGAGGGCACGCCGGCCTGAGC
>JAQZBX010060063.1:0-17394 GCA_029593785.1 Cabassous unicinctus | reverse complement strand
GCTGGATAAACAGTTAAATGTTTGCTTTTTAGGGAAGCAAAGGGACAAGCATATCTGGGGCTCTGGAAGAATAAAAACGGGAGTCATGACTGTGAGCTCATTCATTTATTCATTCAACAAAATGTTTAAGTGCCTCCTATGTACCTTGGCACAGTGCTGTGGGCTGAGGATGAACCGACTAATGAGTCATGCTTTCTGTCCCAGAGGACAACACAATCTCAGTGAGTAAACACTTCCCTCTGCCAGACAAATCCAGACGGTCTCCTTGGAAGGTCAGGTCTTAAGGCCTGCTGATATAGAAGAGTAGAATTTGAGAGAACTCAAGTGAAAAGCCATTTTTAGCATGTCAATCATAATAAGAAGCAATAATTACCCAGTTATTACTGGTTGACAGAGCCACAGAAGATGCACCCAAAGAAGAAGGAACTCAGAAAACACATCAAGGAGACGTGAAGTGGAAAAAGCCCTGGTGTGACACAAACTGGGAGATGCTGGGGGCACACATGGCACGGACTTGGCCACTCACATGCCAGCACCAATGCTCAAACTCCCTCTTTGACTGTTCTTGCCAGGGGGCCAGTGCTGGGGAACAATAATTCTGTGTGCCCCATCTCTTTTCTCCATCCTGATGGTGAAGAAGCAAGTGAGAGAGTGGTGGTGCAAGGAGATCTGTGTGTCCAGCCTGCCCGGGAGGAGATGCAAAGAGAATGGGCACATCTGGAAAAATGGTTAAGGGAGAAGGAGCAAGGGCCAAGGGAATGCAGGAAAAAAGGCTTGGGATCCAGAGATGAATGCTTGATTTCTTTTCCTTTCACCACGAGATAGCTCCCCTCCTGAGCAAGCCTCCTTAGAATGAAATAGAAAGAAACAATTGTGAATGGAAGCTCTGGCCTACAGCCACACCCCTGGAAACCACAGCCCGGCTCCATCAATTTCCACTTTATTATACCTGAGCCTAAAGGCCTCCCACCAGGCTTAAGCCATCAGTCTTGCCCCTCCCTATGCCAGCCAATCCCCCCACCAAGTTCATGTACACATACACACACACACACCCCATCACACTGGTCTTACCCTATCACTCTATGGGGTTGGTGGAATTCAGGTCACCAACAGTCCCTTTTGTCCAGGACTGAGGGGTTCCCCTGGATATGAGATTTTCAGTGCAAAAACCAAGACAGTCCTGGGCAAACTGGGGTGATTGGTCACCCCAAAATAGTCCTCTATGCTGAATACTCCATGCATTAGGAATCCTCAGCCCACTGGTGCTCCCCCTGCTTCCTCCAGTGGGCCTGTTGGCCCCTCACTGCCTTCTGGACCCTGCTCCTCAAACTCATCCCCTAGCGGGGAGGACAGCATCAGGACCCCCAGCATCAACCTGCTGGGCCTTGGGAAACCTGCTCTGCTGTGATGGATTTTTTAATTGGATTGTGACAAACATTTAATACCTAATAGAGCTCTTACCAGCACAGTTAATTAAGAATGTGACTAATCTAATTCAGTGAGAGCTCAGAAAGAGAGAAGGGGAAAGCTAGGAGAAGGAGGGATCAGAATTTGGAGAGATGGGGTTGGTTGGAGTTGAAAACTTACTATTGAGCTTAATTTTTTAAGGGAGAGGGGAGTCCAGGCACAGAGTGCTAGAGACTGAATTAAGTTTGCAAAGCAGCAGCAAAATGCTGGCAAGTTGCTGAGCAGCCAGGCAGACAAGGGCCTCTCTTCTCAGCCTCTCCCTCTGTCCCATTGTGCTCATCGTCTTGTCACTGAGGGCTTGTTAGCAATGCCTGAATGAACGGGGCTTTGTGGATGCTCTATAACTGTGTAGATAAGTTCCGAGTGCTACAAGCCTCATTACTGAACCTGCCTTGCAGAGGGTAGCATGGCTTGGCACTGCCAACCCAGAGCAATGGGCCCCTTAACACTTCATGGACCCCAGTAACAGGGCAGAGATCCACTTGAACACAGAGACAGCATTCGTTCCTCCTGTCAACCCCATAGGTACACACACAACCACCCAGGCCAACGTGCAGCATATAAATGTTCACTCATGCACCCTTGTATACACAAGCATGCTGACACACACAGCATAACCACACTCACATGCACACAAGATGCACACATAGATGGGACCACCAGCACCAATATGCCAATGCAGTTAACCCGCCAGCCCCCACAGGAGCCCAAAGCAGGCGCATGTACATGGCCCTGCTGCCATCAGAGCAGGGACCTCTCACCATCCTCCTGAGGTCCAATGGGGCTCCCCTATTGGATGCGGCAATTGCATTCTGGGACATGGCCCCACTCCTGGGCGTGGGGAAGGGGTCTGTAAGAGGACATTGGGAGGGTGGCCTTGGCTGAGCAATGTAGACTTTGGGAAGAAAAGGGACCCTGGAAACACTTGATGCTGTCATCATCCCACCTGATTGTGGGGGATGTGAAAGGAGAGGCTCCATGTCAGGGTTAGCTTTCAAAGGGGGCGGAGTGGGGGGAATATTAAACTCTGATATGAACGGTGCCATAGTAACTGCTGGGAAAGAGGAACTATTTTGAGTTTCTCTGTGGCAGCACAGTGGTAGGCACGGCGCTGAGCTTTACAAGCTTGCTTTCATATTCTGCTCTTCAATGGCAGGTGATAAGATTAGGGCCAGAACGCTGTGATTTAGCTGTTTGAGGCAATTGATAGCTCACCAAGGGCTCAGTCACCATTTGTCTGCATCAATCCCCACAGCAAATCCGTGAGGCAGGTGGGCGGGATTGAGCTATCTTTTGTCGCAGGAGAGGAAAAGCTGAGCCTCTTGAACATCAGCCCCTGGAGGGCAAGAAGCCTCTCTCTGCAGTGTAGACCTGGCCCCCTGCCTGCTTAGCTCTGTGGCAACTCGAGGCCGCAGGGTGTTTAATTGATCACTGAGAGAGCAGCTTGGGCATCTCATAACTTATCTGGCAAGAGGCAGGACCAGCGAACAGTGCGGGCCGTGCAGACCTGCTCTCAGGGCAGGGTTTGGACAGCTGGCTTGGCCATTCACTTTGGGACTGAAGCAAAGGGCAGGTCTCCTGCTAGGACTCACTGGAGACTGACGATGAGAATCACAGCTGGAAAGGACAGAGGACTCAGCAGCAGCAAACAAAAAGGTTGCAAAGAAGGAAAAGAAGCCAAGAAGTGAAAGGATCCTCTTTCTTCCTCTCTCTTCACTATCTACTCCTAATAGATAGTAATCATTTCCTACATTTGTATAGGCATTTACCATCCTTAGAAGCATTCATATGTATAGAACTATGAAGCACTAAGTCAGGAAGAGCCTCGGAACTTTCCTGCACAGGAAGCTGGCTGGAGTTAGAGCTGCAAGGGGAACCCTAGGCCTCTTGGATCTCAAACTGCACTTGCTCCTCTACACACGATCTCACTTAAGGTATCATTGTCCCCATTTTGCAGATGAGGAAACTGAGGCCCAGATAGGAAGTGGCCAGTTATGCCTCAGGTCATAAGGACAGAGATAGGACCTGAGCCAGGTGTTTGGATTCCCAGTGCAGTGCCTTCTCCACTTCCCCATGCCATGTCATATGTCACTGGCAAATACATGTAGGTGGGGAGACCAGGAAAAAAGTCGACTCGTAGGCAGGGATGTATCTGCCCTGAGAGTCCTCAGCTACCAGAGGGCTGCCAGAGCTGGGATGCAAAGTCAGGGGAGAGAGTGTGGGAAACATCATGGCCACAGCACATCCATTGAGGACTTCCCGGGAGTTTTCTTCTTCCTCCCCTTTGGTGTTTTTGGCTGCTTTCTTTGATTTCTCTCCTTTGCCTCTTTGTAAAAATAATTTATTTTTATTGTGGTTATACACATACACACACACCATAAAATTGCCGTTTTAAGTATACAATTCAGTGGCATTAATTACATTTGCATATGTGTTCATCAATTGTAACAAATGTACAACACTAATGAAAGATGTTTATGTGGGAAAGTGTGGGAGGAGGGGTGGAGTATATGAAAATTCCCCATATTTTTAATGTAACATTTATGTACTCTAAAGCTTCTTTAAAAATAAAAAAAATTATGGGAAAAAAAAAAATTACATTTGCACTGTACCATCACCACCATCCATTATCAAAATAGAAACTCTGTGCCCATTAAGCAATAACTTCCCATTCCACCCTCCAGCCCCAGCCCCAGCCCTGGTAACCTCCAGTCTGCTTTCTGTCTCGATGGATTTGCATATTCTGGTATTTCATGTAGGCAGAATCATCCCCCTTTGCCCCCGAGCGTTTCTGCTCCCAGGCAGCGCCATCTCTCTTTAGCTGGCCAAGACAAAGTGGCTGCTTGGTCACTGTGGGTTTGGGTTCTTGCAGTAGCAGCCAGAGGGGACACTCCCCCCACACCAGAGCCCATCACCCCTCCCTGCTCTGTGCCACCAAGGACCCAGGTCCTTCCCTGCATTTTCAGGCCTTTTACTACAGCCGAAAACTCCTTAATGATCCTTGCCTGAGAACTTTATCTCAGGAGGAAAAGCCAATACAAACAGGGTGGGCAGGAGGCAGGGAAAAGGGCCTAGGGGAGGCAGGGCTGTGGCAGTGAGGGAAGCCTCGGGTATCCAAAGCCCCAAAGTGACCTTGCCCGGTCATTAAATAGTTTTGAAATTTTATCTATGCGATGGGAATTCAAAACCGCTGCAGGCCTCACTGTATTCTCGTTGGGAAGAAATAATACACGGGAAAGAGGCTTGAAAACTGTAAAGGGCTACAGGAGTGAAAGGTAAATGAAATATATTTTCTACTAAGCAGAATAAAAATGACCAGCTGCCAGAGAAAGAGGAGGAAGAAGCCAGAGGCCTGGGAGTTAGTGCCAACGGAAATGAGTGCTTTCCCACAGAGAAATGCATTAGGCACCTTCAGATTTTCGTTCTTTGCGTGAAGATCATAAAGAAAAAGCTATTCCTAATGGGCATCAATTATAACACTTAAGAGTTAGCATAAGGCACCTGTGATCGGTAGTTATCATAGCAATTCTTCCCTTTACTGTGTACCAACCCCAGCTCGGTACACAAAATTTCCTTTCTTACCCTCAGGAAAATGACAGTGCTAAGGATGAGGGAGGTGGAAATGAGAGGGGACGTGAGTGACAGGTCCCCCATGAGGAGGTGAGCTGGAGGAGAATTGAATGATTCTGTGGCTCTCAAACACGGGTCTGCCGAGTGCCCAGTTGTCTGGCTGGCGGTAGGGAGCATGTTAAACATACAGATTCCCAAGTCTCCTGGGGAGGGGCCCCAGCATCTGTGTTTTTTGAATGTGTCCCTGGTGATTCTTCAGCATGGCCGGGTTCGAGAACCATAGCTCTATCACATGCCCTCCCAGCCACATGGAGATAGCGCATCCACAGGCTCGGCTGCCTTCCTGACACCCCTCGGCCCACAGAGGCTCCCTGCACAGGGAGCTGGGATGGTCCTGCCCCCGTGCCTTGGCCTCCTCTCTTGTCTGCTTCTCACAGTCTACATTGCTCTTCCAACCCGAGACAGCCCTGGAAGCTGTGCCTGCAGGAGGGCTGGTGTGCCACTGCAGGCACTGGTGAGGGAGAACACAAAGCCCGATTGGGGCAAAGGGGGCTCCAAGGACTAAATAATGAAGCAAAAAGGCCTAAAACCAAAAGGCTTGACAGAAACAGGAAGACCAAGTAGGAGACCACAAATTTCCTTGGGGAGGAGTGAGAGAGAGAGAAGCCCTGGGGAGGCCTGGCCTGGAAGGCAGAGCTACTAGAAGACGTTGTGTGGGCGAGACCATCCACACCCCTGGGGGAAAGGTGGGAAGCCGTGGGCAGTCAGGGTGGCTGGCGGGCACCCCCCTCTGTTTCTAGAGAGTGGCTGGACTCCACTCCCCTCCCTGCAACTGTGTCTGTTCACACTTCCAGGGAATCTCTGACTAGGGAGGGCACCATTCTGCTCTCCGAAGTAAAGAAAAATGGTTCTCAAGAAGCAGTGTCAGCCTTACAGGGGAGCTCAAGAAAAGGAACTTTTTTCTAGGTAACTGTATACTCTGCTATTGGCAAAGTTGGGGCCAGGGGGGAATAAAGGAGACACTTTTGCAATCAAGCATGAATGGCCCCAGCTTCTGTCTCTGTTGTCTGGTATCAAAGCTTCAGTGCATTGAGGCTGCTTCCCTAAAGCTTGCTCTGTGGGGCAGGCTGCAGACCAGATGGCTAGAGTACTAGATGAGAGGTCACCAAGCTTCCAGCCAGGTGCAGACACTCTGGGCCATTGGCCATATTTACTGAACACCTACTGGGTGCCTGATGTTAAAGTAATTGCTTGAGAAGGGAGAGAGACATGATGAATAAGACAGGATCTCTGTACTCAAGAAGCTTAAGTTCAATTGGGTAACCATGCCCCAAAAGAAGATGATGCTATAGACTGCTTTTCGTGTTACATACCACTATCAGCAGAGTGTAGTCTGGAGATAAAGGCTATACTGAGAAAAGGAGGGCGTGGAATGAGACTGGAATAACTTGCCAGGCTTTAGAAAGTAAGCATAAGTGAGTGTTATGGGTTGAATTGTGTCCCCCAAAGATATGCTGAAGTCCTAACTCCCAGTACCTCAGAATGCAAGCTTCTTTGGAAATAGGGTCTTTGCAGATGGAATTAAAAATAAGGTCATACTGGAGTAGGAGGGGTCCTTAATCCAATACGTGTGCTAATTTGTTATGCAGCCCTAGCAAACTGAGACAGTGAGTCCCACTCCAGGCCCTCCAAGCAGAGGCCACAGTGAGGACCAGGAGGCCGTGTGGTCGCTGCCATCCCAGCTGTGTATGAGAAGGTGGTGTGCAGGGGCAGAGGGCACCCTGCAGAGGGAGGAGGGAGGCCCAGAGTCAGCTTCAGGCTCTCACCTTTCATCGCTCTGGCTTCAGTGTGTGAGTGATAAGGGTATGAGTGGTGTGACTTCTGAGGCCTCTGCCCACCATGAAGTCCACAGGTCCTCCTAGTACCGTGCTTCTGTCTTCCTGGAAGGATGGAGGGAACACAGAGCTGCCCAGGACTGTGTGGTCTTCACCTAAACGCAGCGTGGCCTTGGCTTGGAGAGGAGGCACAAGCCACAAATCAGGTAGGCCCCCAACTGAACCCAGCAGCCAGAGCCAGCTGCTCCATCTATATGCAGCACCCTCCCCAGCCCCAGAGTTCATAAATAAACCAAGAGAAGTCATTTTGTCCCAAGAGATCAGGATGTCTCTTGAGATACAGAGATGTTCTTTCTTGCATCTCTGTGGGTCCTGGGTTCATTGTGATTCTTTGGCAAAGAACAGGGGTTGGATTGAATATGGTTCCATCTGCAGCTGACAGTCTCCAAGAAGGCGGAGGGGTTGGGGTGGGGAGGCAGAGGCAGAGACAGAGCTGCTCTTGGTTGCACCATGGTGTCGTAAATGGAGCCACTAAATGAATAAGAGGGAGCGTGGCAGAGAGGGAGCGCAGGGGGCAGCAGGGTGTTGAGATGAGAAAGGGGAGGTGAAAGAGATATTGAGGGAGACAGAGAAGAGATGCTGGCAGGATGACAGCTGAAAAACATGCAGCAAGGGAGGGGAGAGAGAAACGGGGGAAATTAGAAAGAGGAAAATACAAAGGCAAACAGTCAGCTTGAGGCGAAGCCCTGGGCTGGGGAGATGCAAGAGGGACATGTCAGGGCTGATTTGAAGAAGTGGGAGGGCACGCTAAGGCAGGAGAGAGCTGCAGCGAGGGACGGCGAGGAGCCGGGCCTGGTGCAGAGACAGGGAAGGGTGAAGGGCAAACGTGAGCTTGTGGCATCCGAGTGTAAGCACTAAATACCAATGTGTACCTAAAAACAAAAGGGCAGCATTGTCTTCCTTGTATTGTCCTTGTGTAACGAAACAACTTCTCGCTGTATTAAGAGCATGGAGACTGTCTGGGATTGAATCCTGGTGCCATCAGTTTCTAGTGGTGCGACCTTAGGAACTTAGGTAATCTATCGGAACCTCAGTTTCCCTTCTGTGTAAATGGGAATAATATCAGTACTTCCTCATAGGGTTGCCGTGAAGATGAAAAGAGTAGATATCACGTAAAGCACTTGGGACAGCGCCTGGCACATAGGCCCACCCTTTCAGAGCTGAAGGCTCAGGAAGGTTCACGAGTGCACAAGGTGAACAAGGTGACAAGGACAGAGGGAAGCAAATGTCGTGGGCAAGCCACTGTTTACTACTTACCTACTTACTTAGGCAGGTAGGTAAGGGAGTCAGTTAGTTACTAAACACACTTCTGTTGTGAGGGATGGGCCGAGGCAAAAGCACAGCTCCCAGTGCTGGATCAGAGCAGCAGGCTAAGTGAAGATGCCTGAGCCAAGAAGGAGCTGGAGAAAGGAGACGCAGGTCAGTGTCAACACAGACTGAAGTCGTGGGAGGAGTGGGGAGCTGACTCGCTGGAATGCTGGCAAGATCCAGAGGAGCTGGAAGCCCACGAGAGCCAAGGGAAAAGCCGGAAACCTGAGCCTGCAGCAGAGGGAGTGGGGAGGGCGACACAGAAGGACGCCGCCCGGCTCCACCTGTGGGGGAGGCTGTGCCTGCCCCGTGGATCCTTGCACAGAGAGCTGGAGGGGGGCTTGGGTTAAATGTACCAAGTCTCACACAACGTGTTCCTCTCTTCTGCCCTCAAGGTGATATGTTCTTCTTTGTTTCTTACACGGGTGTGAGATCCTCAGAAATGAATTCCGTTGCACATCGAAGGGAGATGGGGACAATGGCAAACTTTGCTAAGCAGGATGCAGAAATGTCATTGGGGCAGAATCACAGATTTGAACTCGTTTTGAGTGAGGAATAAGGCTGAGCTATAAGGAGGATGGTGAGGGGCACTGGAAGCTGGCTCTCATGAGCTCAGGGTCAGCAGGGCAGAGGGAACTGAGGGAGGTACTTTCTTCCACCTGCCCTCCCTGCAGAGAGCCGCTGCTAATGCTAGGCGCACGGCCCTGCACACAGTAGGTGCAGTGCCACAAGTGGCAGTCTGTGCCTAGGTATGGCTCCTGAGCCGGGTGAGACCCCATCTCTCCAAGGATGGTTTTAATCCCCAGGTTTGCTAATCCAGGCTGGCCATGCTGGACTTGAGCCCTGGAGCAACAAACATAAGGAAACTTTGAAAAAGTTACAATGTATTTATTACTAACTCAGTGCTCACTTGTGGTTCTGAATATCATAATCATAGCTGCCACTAACTGCTTGCCTCCCTCAGGCCCAGGTGCTTATATCCGTGTGCTCCTGAATCCTCACAACAACCCTGTGGAGCAGGGATTATGATGCCAGGATTCAAGACAAGGTCACAGGCTCCGAGAGTAAGGTCCTCAGCGTGGCTCAAGAGCCTCCACTCTCGCCATATCTTAATCAGCCTCAGGTTTCCTTAGGAAGCACGGATTTCCTTTCACTTCACTGGGAGGCACCACCTACCCTAACCCCCATCACCTTCTATCCCTGTAGGATGGAATGATGGGCTCCATTGAGACAGTCTTTATGAATCAGACACAGAGAATCCTCCTGATCCCAGTGTGTCAGTGTCCAGAGAGGAATGCCCACTGTCCTTCTAAAAGGTGCCCGCCCTGACATGGATGTGGGGTCCATGCCCCCATCCCTCAGGGACTGCTTGGACTTTCTGGGGGGAGCAGGAAGAGGATGTACCAAGGAACCATCCTCATGAGCGCGTGGCAAGAGGAGGTGTGCAGGAGCCTGATGCCTTTCGTCCCTGGGGATCCCACAGACTATATGTGGGGGAGGGAATGATATGGCTCCCCTCTTCTAATTGCCTAAAAGTCTAAGATCTTATTGCTCTAGGAAGCATTCCAGGTGGAGTTAGAGCCGTAGAGAAAGTCCACAAAATAGTAGCGCTGCCATTTCCCTGTTTGTAACAAGAATCAAACTATTCCTGAATCACTGTTCCCAGAGGCGGTAACCATGCTTTATGTCAAAGGGGTGGCACCAAACTGAGCAGGGGCCAATGGGCCCTTTCCTCTGCACTTCCACTTGATCTCAAGGGAGGTTTACTATAAAACAAACTTCCATGCACTTCTCTCCTTACTAATTGTGCATATGCACACACACAGAGTATTCCCTAAAAAGAGGGGGGAGCCCACAGAGGTCTAATCAAAGAAGATAATGAATCACGCCCTAGAAAAATCCGGTTAATGCCCACCTCCTCATAGGCAGTAAGTGGCAAAGTGTTAAATACTGATCAAACTTGGTCTGAATGTGACCAATCCGTAATCTCCAAACCAGAGCTGATTTTACTGGAAAAATTTCCCTCAAGGAAGTGATTCCACTGCCGCCCACCCTTCTCCAGAAAAGACCCTTGAAAACATCTAAATTGGCGAAGGGTGAAGCTGGCAGGTGAAAGTTCAGAGCTGCCTTCTCTCTCCATCGCCTTCCAACTCAGTGCAGGCAGCCCTGCCACGTCTTTCTCCCGCCCAGGCCAGGCATTCCCACAGAGACCTCTGCGGCTCCCATGCCAGCCCCTGCCTGGCCATCTCCCGCCTCAGCCCAAACACCTGCAGCAGGAGAGGAGGTGGGAAAGGTGGGAGGCAGCGAGGCACTGCAGGGGGAGCAGGAGGAAGGCGGCCAGTAACGGACAGACTGAGGAAAGTGGGCGAGCGCTCAGGAGGGCTGAGTGCGTGACAGTGCGCGCGCTCCATTGCTGGTGTGTGTTTGAGGAAACCCCAGGGGATTGGCTTCCAACAGTGATTAATTTAGTGAGAGAAAATAGATTCTCACTGCCAGCCACCAAGTCTGCAGAAGCTGACAATGAAGCAGTCAGTTCTGCTCTCAGGCAGCTCCGGTCCTGTGAGAAGGCAATTTGTGAGCGTTGTGTTCAGGCACCAACAGGAGAGTGATTGTGGGAGCCAGGCCCGGGTGGGAAAGGAGCCCTAGTGGGTGCTTTGGGAGATTGGAGACAGATGTTAACTCTTTCTAGAGTCTTCTTCCAGCCCTGGACTCCGGAACCCAGAGGGGCAAAAGCTTTGCTCTGGACACTGATACCTTGCGGACACCTCTGGGCTCAGTGCGTTCATCAGACCAAACCGGCTGCTGGAGAAAGGCTGGCGATCTGGATGTAAGGCCTTTCTGGCAGGCATTACTTGCTGCCTCATCATGTGTGAAGCCACTCGTGCATTCATTCAATCAAGTGTATTGGGCTCCTACTATGTTTCAGGCCCTTGTGTTAGGTACAGCAGCTGTAACCAAAACAGATACAGACCCTGACCTCACAGAACTTAAAGTTTAGTGCAGGAGACAGAGAATTTATTAAGCCATGAGTAAAATATAATTTCCTAGGGCTGCCATAACAAAGTGCCACCAATTGGGTGGCTTAAAACGGCAGGCATTTATTCTCTCACAGTTCTGGAGGCTAGAAGTCCAAGATGGCAGTGTTCCCTCTGAAGTCTGCAGGGCTCTGGCGGTGGCTCGCCGGCCCTGCACGGTGGTCTGCGGCTTATGGCAGAACTCAATCTTGCCTTCATCACTTGGCCATTTTCTCTCTGTGTCTCTGACTGTATCCAAATTTCCTTGGCTTATAATGACCCCATCATAAAGGCCCTAGTCCAGTTTGGCCTCGTCTTAACTGAGAACATCTTCAAAGACCCTATTTACACAGAGGATCACAGTCACATACATGACTGGGAATTAGGATTTGAACATATCTTTTGGGGTGATACAATTTGATCCATTACAAGTGGATTTCATACATCCATCTCCAAATATACAAATGGTTCCAAATATTCCAAAGGAACTAACTAGAACTATAAAGCCCAAAGCAGGATAAGACCTCAGAATCATCATAGCTTATTCTCATTTGATAGATCAGAAATCTGAAACCCAGAGGGGTTGGATAACTAGTCCCAAGTCACACAGACAGTGGGTGACAAGGCTAGGGCTCCAGAAGTCCCATTCCCTTTTAATACTTTTTCTGCCACACCATACTGTCACGAGCCAAGGAGACCCAATATGTTCATTTGACTCTGTCAAATACTCCATGAAAAAGAGCATTCTGTAGTCAACAAAGTTTGGCAAATGCTAGTATTTTGTCTTCCTTGTAGACATTGACAACATACATGATCATATTAAATTCTCTGAGTTCTACGGGGAAAAAATCTGTTTATCGTTGTTTAACCCAGTGTTACCCAAACTGCTTTGACCATGGAAGCCCTTTTATTTATGTGACACACTTCTACACCAAACAGAGCTTTGGAAAATTCCTCAGAACTTTCAAACCAGTTAAAATTTAGTTAATTTTAGATATTTGATCCTCCTCGCATTATCTTTTACCTGTTTTCATTTTTTCAAGGAGTTTTGATACTTCCCCTCTAAATTACGTTTGACTTAAATCTTCATTCTCCTTCAACTCTCTGAAAATCCCCTCATTTCTGGGTATCAGTTCTCTGGTTCTCTTTTTTTCCCTGGAATGTTAGGGTCCCCTATTCTCTTGAATTTTCTTTACTTTGCTCACTCTGAATCTCTTCTGGGGACTTCTCATTTTTCTCTGCCCCTCAGTAACTGAACTTCAGTTTACTTCAAGATTGCTTTTTTCCTGGGTAGTCAAAGAAAGGACTCAAAACTTCACAAATAATCTTTTTATGAGTAAGTCACAGATCTAATACTCTAATAATCTAATCTCCAGAACGATTTGCTTCTCCACCTAACAGTTCATTCATCTATTCAAGCAATATTTATTGAACACTGGTGTACAGGTCACGCTCTTTGGGCCATCTCTGTGTAGTGAAGTCCACTGGTCAGAGGACTGTGGGGATAAGGTTAAGTTCACGGGTTTGGTCTGTATTGGGCCTGGGATCTTCATGCTGCCCATGACCTTGAGCCTTGGCCAATATTCTCTCCAATGTATGCCCATGGGCATGAAGGGCACAGGACAAGAAAGTGTGGCTGGCTTGGTCAATTTGTCACTTCTACAGGAAAAAACCTTCAAAGTCCATGCCCTGGGACTGGCAGCTGTGTCACACCCAGTATGCACAAGGGCCAGATTCTTCTCCCTGCATCAACCATTCACCCAGTTCAGAGGTCCCCAGTCATCTCCAAAATCATCTCCTTCTGCAAAATCCCATAATAATTTTTACCAGAAAATATCTTACAATTCTCCTTTATTCATATTTACTCAAACACATTTAACATTTTTTCCTATTAACATTAACATCTTCTCCCTTTATTCCCTCTGATACTGTGGTTCACAGGTGTTGCTCAGAGAGTTCATTAAGGCGTGAATAAATGTGAGACATGGTCTTTAGAAACAGTCACTATTCAGCCAGTAGGGTTATCAATGATATGGCTGATCAGCAATAACCCCAAATAAACAAGAAACTTGCTACCACCAGTATGAGGCTGGGTCTGAATTTTGACCACACACACACTCACACACACACACAGAGTTTTTCCACAGGAAGTAAAAAATTCAAAAGTTGAGTTTTCTATCCTCCTAAGTTTTCATGGATGCCTTTGGGGAGTTATTTTCATGGAATACTGATTATTCCTTCTGCCTTCCCAATACACTTGGGAATATCTAAACCACAAGACAAGGAACACTTTTACCACGGAGTCATCAAGAAATGCCACAGAAAATACTACCTAACCTTTACACCAAACATTAATTTAAAAGACTGCATTGCTGGCTAATCATAGCTTGCAAAGCGCATTCCTTCACCTACCACCGGGGACTCTTGATTCTTCTCTCCACTAAGTAGGAGAGATCTTGCTTGGAGCGCAGTAACCACTGCTCAGCCCCAGGGGTTCCTAAGGCACCACTGCATGGGCAGAAACTTGGGCTGGTCAGAGTCCTCCTGGGCTTGGCCCTGCCCCTGGTCCTCTCTCTCCTCTCCACTGGGCTGCTGCCCCCACACCCCTGCCCTCTCAGCCCGACAGGCACACATCGCTAAGCCCTGGCCACAGAGGAGGGAAAACATCACCATGGCCACTGACAAGCACTCTTATTTCTTGTCTCTTCTCCCTTGCTTCCCTTGCCTCTCAGAGCCCGTCGTGCCCTCTGAGTCTGCCACTCTGCCCCCACCAGCCCATCTTCATCCCTGTAATAAGGTTTTCTTACAAACACTTGTTGTTCCGAAAGCTCAGTCTGCCTTAGACCTGCCAATCCTTGCACACGCGGAAAGGAAGCACGCTACAGCAGAAAAGACACAGTGGTCAAGATGAGGCAGCGTGGCCTTTCCCCTCCTCTCTTTTATTTGCCTTTCTTTCTCGCAGGCAACCTCCAGCTGGCCTCTTCTCCCACTTCTACACTGCTCTGGAGGAAGGCAGAGCACAGTTAACCCCAAATAGACGGCGGCTGTTACTGGCTGAAATCTCTCGCTCCCAGGCACATCTGCCATGATCCTTCCTTTCTTTTCAGAGGATGATAGTGGGGACTGAATTCATGATTGCTCCCCTGCGATGAGAAAGCATGAGCCCCAGACACTGTGAGGCAGATGCTCCTGTCAGGGTCCCTGCTTCAAACAAGATGCGTCCCATATGGCTCAGGCTGAAGACTGTCTCACCCGCCCCACCCTTGCTGTCAGTTCCGCAGTCCCCCCCCACTCCTCTCCCAGAATATGCTCAAATCTTTCAGCAAGTTGGGCATGAATATACCAGCCATCTCAAACACCCAGGGACTTGGGGGCAGTGTTAGGAAGGAATGGAAATAATACATACTAATTGTTGCTGTGATGTAAGGTATAAATTAAATTAGATGGGCCAGAGTGTTATGCTCCCCTCCTCCTCGCCCAGCTTCCTCTGCCCACTTGATGGGAGGACGGGCATCTCATATAGAGGAAACTGACTTCTAATGAGCACCTTTTGATGCTTCAGTAACTAGGCTTCTGGAGGCCTTGTGCCAAATTAGCCCTTGGCTCTGAGTGCTGAGGTTCCAGAGCCTTCTGAGCTGGGTACAGGGTAGAGCCCCAGTCCTGGGGTGAACACAGCAGACAAGCACGCCTGTCAGCCCATGTGCTTTCAAGTAGAGCTGCAGACACAGAGAATGAGCACTTTGCAACAATTCTGTCTTTAAGAAGTGGCTTGTTGGAAATGAGATGGGGAGTTTTCTCAATAACTTTTGAGTCTTGCTGCTCCTTTTTGTCAAGACTGTCCAAGAAATCTCTGTACCTGGAGCAGAGCAGATGCTGAGCAAACCTTAGTGGAATGAATGAATGAATGAATGGAGAGAATGAATGAATCCGTTGGAGAACATAGAGGATTTTGCTCTTTGAAGACACAAGTTTCATTCAGTTTTGTTCACTGAGCAGCCCAGAGAGCAGAGGGAGTGGAACCAATTAGAGGGGGAGGAAATAACAATGCACTTGGGAGAGCCTGGGAGGCCTAGCCTTTGCCACAAGCCGTCCTTAAAGCTGGCAAAATCCAGAGGCAGCCAGGGAAGGCTTGTTGTTTGCAAAGTCAGAGAGGACTGGGGGACAGGCCCGAGGTTTCTGCTGGTTTTTCCCAGTGACCCTCCTACCCACATGCTGGTTCTCACTGAGCAACTTGAGTCCTCACCTTCCTCCCCCTCGCAGAGGGAGTTTCTCCCATGCCACAAGGCTAAGGCCACATCTGTCTGTGGAAGTCTATTCACTCACTCAGCAATCGTTACCAAGTGACTGCTGTATGCTCGGCACTGTGCCAGGCTCCGGGGACCCAGAGATGAACAAAGCAGTTACTGACCCCAAGGGGCTCACAGTCTAGAGGGGAGACAACAAGCAAACAAATGAGAGTCGAGGGCACCCTGCGGGCCTCACAGCCCTGCATGTCGCTGCTGCACCACATAAGCAGCCTATCAAACATGGTGGCTATGGCATCCAGAGGGGACTAGAGGCCCGAGCCAGGCCCACAGCTCCTGAGGGATCTTCTCCTGGCTCCGCCTGGGGCCCTTGGCCCTCTGCCGGGTTATGCAGCAGTTTGGCCACCTGAGTGGCCCCGGGCCGTCTCCACTGCCTCCCTGTCACCTCCCTTCCTGCATGTTACAAAGAGCTCCTATTTCTGCAGGAACACCAGCAGCAAGACCAAATAGCTTTGCCTGCCCTGGTTTTTCTTTCACTGCTTTCATCTGTATAAATCCAAGATGCCAAATACCTCTTAGATTGGAGGCCTGCAAGCTGCCAGGGAGGGAACCAATGCTGGGAGCAGGGACATTTGCATGCTTTCATTAACGCAGGCTGGTGCCTGCCAGGCTGCCAGCTCCCCCTGAACGCATGTTTTCTTGGGGCAAGAGAGAATCAATTGGCTTGATGCAACTTCTGGATCCTTGTTACAGCCTTGGCTCAGGTCCTACAGAGGCCCTCAGACAGACATCAATAACCTTGCCTCTCATTGCCGTCCTCGGCCTCCATGCCAGTCCCACCCGAATGCGCCAATATTTACGTACATTTTAACAGCACTGCCGACAGCAGCATTATAACAGGGTGGCCAGCCGGGGGAGCGAGGGAAGACTGCAGACGGCGCTTTCTCTCCAACGCTCTGCTTTTGCTCAGTCTGGGGCAGAGGGCTTCTGTCTCTCCAAGTCCTCTCTCCATTACCTGAGGCCTCAGTTTCCATTCCCACCCAGAGGTTCAATGGTAATAAAAATAGATAATATTTGTTGGGAACCCATAATGGGCAAGACACACTGTTTAATATATATCCGTTATCTCAGGCAATCCTCACAAAATTTAGCACGATAAGTGGCATGGCTACTTAAGAGTGAAGGAATCAAGACTCAGAGTGGTTAAGAAGTGTGTTCAAGGTCACACAGCTATTAACAAGGTAGAGCCAGGATTTTAGCTAAGGTCTGGACCCAAGCTCTATGTACTTTTACTCAGTTACACTGTTTGGGGCCTTTATAATTCAATAAAATTGCCCATTATGTGCCAAGCACTGTCATAGGCTCTGAGGAAACTGAAGTGACTAAGACAGGCAAAGTCTCAGCTCTAGTGTCTGGATAGCATAAGACAATATACAAAAACATAAATAAGAAAATAGGGGATGGTGATAAGTGTGTGCAGAGAGTTAAAATAGGCAGATGTGGAAGTGAGTGACTGGGTGGCTAATTTTAGATGGGGCCATCAGGGAAGCCCTCATTGAGGAATTAACATTCCTACTGAGTCATGAATAGCAAGAAGGAGCCAACCACGTGACCCTCAGGTGGCCCAGCTAGTAGTACCAGAGTGGGAATGAGCTTTGAGGGGTGGTTTGAGGAAGGAATGGTAGACCAGTATGACTGAAACAGAGGATGAGGGGGTGAGAGATGGAGATGAGGTGGGAGAGGTAAGCAGGGCTGTATCCTCCTGGCTTATATGCCAGGGGAAGCCATTTGGATTTTATTTTCATTGTGACAGTGAGGAACTGATTGGGAGGTTAGGGGTAAGGAGTTGTAGCCGTTGGCCAATTTAATGTATTTATGAATTCCAAAAATATAATT
>JAQZBX010060061.1:0-17394 GCA_029593785.1 Cabassous unicinctus | reverse complement strand
CGCGAGAAGCCGGGGTCGCTTCTCTCCATACTGCTGGAGGGGGCCCCGGCCGGCCGGAAATAAAGGTTCCTATCCAAATCACTTTGTCTGGGTCCTGAGTTTCTCTCTAAATGAAGTGTCCCATTTCACATCGGAGATGCTTTCTCACCAAAGTCAGCCACAGTTGATTCTGGGGTCTTGCCACAGGATAAAGATGGCTGCCGATCTCTGCTGTAGGTGATGTAGTCCTCTCTCACATGGCTCTAATAGTGACTGAAGTGATGGATGCACAACTATGTGATTATACCAAATGCCATTGATTGTACACTTTGGATGAATTGTATGCTTTATTAACATGCATCAATAAAATTGATTTGTGAAAAAAAATAATACGGCAGCTTCCTTTTCCTCCTTGGATGTGTCTCTCTGTGTCTCCATTTATATCAGACCCCGCAAGAAGGCAGAGACTCATCCTGAGTCACCCCTCACTGAAAACTCCAATCAAAATCCTAAATCGATCTTATCAATGAATCTAATCAAAGGCCCCTCAAGTGAATTTTATACAATCAACTGGAACCATACCCGCAGGAATAGATTAGTTTAAGAACATATTATTTTTCTTTTTGGGATTCATAAAATAACTTTAAACTCTCACAATGGCATATGTAGATGCTTCAGGGCTCAGTTGCTCCACAGAAGATTTGAACAACCAGCAAAAACTGGCAGAAACATCTTTTCCCGGGCTCTAGAAAACAGTTAAAGCACTGAAGTTACAGGGCAAGCACTGAATCAAGAAAATATTTTCGGGGAGCGGATGTGGCTCAAGCAGTTGCATGCCCACATCTCATATGGGAGGTTCCAGGTTCAGTTCCCGGTGCCTCCTAAAGAAGACAAACAAACAACCAGCAGACAACGAGCACAAAACACTGAGCAAACAGAAGAGGGACCCATCTTGGGCCACGGGCAGGGGAAGTCTTCTTAAAAGGGTAGGATCTTGTGGCACCCTGGTTGGCCCTTTCCATACCTTTGACCGGCTTTACTTGGAGCCAGCCCATACTCCCAGTGCAGGTCCCTGGTCTTGGTTCCAGAGGAGGCAGAGTGGCCCTCGTGCACATGATGGTGAAGCCGAGTATGGAGCATTAATAAATAACTACAGTCACTCAATTATTACGTAAAGGATTACTTACTTTTAGTATAATACAGAATGACTCCCTCACTATAATCATGGCCATTAAATCGTGTTAACTATTAAAAGTAGCTAGAGACAAATAATCTGAAACACTTCTTTGATTCTAATAATACGTATGTTTTATTATTATAACTATAATCTTTGACTCATAACTATGCCTGAGCTCGAGTCAGTCAATTCTTAACAGCCCATTGATAACCCTTTTGTTTCGTTTAGTCTAAGGGATTGACAAATGTTTAGCTTAAGTCTCCTTACTCATTATCTTATGAGGACTGAACTATTTACAATATTTTGTCTTACTCTAGCCAAACTTTGTCAGTTCCTAACGATGTTAATTAAGCAATTTACGACCAAGTTTGGAACCTGTAATCCCATACTTACCCCAACTAGCCTCTGGAGCCCGTGCTAACACACTTCCAATTAAATGAGTCAGAATCACTGAACATCCCAACATCACTACCCCCACCCTAGTTTAACCCCAAAGTTTCTTCAATTCAAGCAGAACAGATTTGAGATTTCTCTCTCCTATTCTCCTGACTTGCACAACACAATAAAGACTCTTTTTTGAAATCCTGATGTTTTGAGATTGGTCTTTGATTGGCTTATTACAAATCCTCTATGGAGAGAAATAAATGAGTAGGCACCCTCCTCCCCATCATATCCATAACAGGACTCCTGACACCAGTCCTCAGTTTCCCTCAGGGAATTCAGCATCCACCAGCCAACTGTTTGCCAACCTAGAAGGCATATATTTGGGGCCTTAGAATTGGAATTTGGGTAGCAACCCAAAACCATTCCTGTCTTTTCATTTCCAGGCAAGCGTTTTTAAAGAAAAAGAAAATTAGACAAGTTGTTTGTGGTTGGTGGCTATTTGGGGTAATCTAATTGTCCTTCACGTTGGATGGTAACTGAGTTCTGTATCTTGTGGTTTGTTTATGGTGTCTGGACGTCCTTAGGGTTCTGAGGAACATTGTTGCTTGAGGCTCTGTATCCTCTGGCAGTTTTGTGATATCTGGCTGACACCTGCACAATAGTAACCTCTAGAATGAACTCTTGACTCCATTTTAAATCTCTTAGCCATAGTAACTGTATTTTGTTTTATATCTTTTAATATGACTAAGCAAACACTATTGATCACACATATGCACATCTGATGCACTCTACTGAGGTCACCCTTCAGAGTGGTGACATGTGATAGATGAAGGAAGAGCAACGAACAAGGACAAAGTGCTCTACCAGAAGTCTCAGCAGGAGTTTCTCCCTCTCCAAGATATACATGAATTTATGTGGGAACCCTCTGATCTTTACTTCTAAGAAATAGCTTGGAGGTCTGTTTCTCTGAGCACACAGAGAATTCACCATATCAGTTCCTGCCATAAACAGGAACTTTCCTGCATATCTTAGCTCCCTTATCTCCTACACTATCTCCTATGTATATCACTAAATGTTTCTGTAATCTTGCTTCCCCATTATCAGCCTGGAATTCTTATGTTGTCATTTACAACCCCTATACCTGCTCCCCTGCACCTTTACCCAGACTTTGTAAAAAAGTCCTGAATAAAAAGCGTGCTGGGGATCAGTTTGGGAGCACTGCTTCTTCAACTGTTCTCCCCCGACCTCTCTCAATCTGAACATTAAGAGTAATTTCATTGAGCCATTGCAGGCTCTGCTGGACAGACCCCCACGAGACTTTGCAGGACGGATTCCTGCAAATTTCCATCTCTCTGGAAGCTAATGATCTGAAACTTCCCCCCTGGTTCTTGAAGAATTTCAGCACCAACATGAGCTGGCTTTTCTTCTCCCAATTTACATTCTACTTTGTGTCCCTGACCAGATAAATTCCTATAACAAAATAATTGATTGTAAATGCTGTCTAATAGAAAAGGGAATGAAGACAACTCAGGACTGGTGGTTGGGAGTGGGTTCAGTATTGCCTGTAAAGTGTTTTCCTTTCACCATCCTAATTGCCGTCTCGCTCTATTTTCCTTTTCAAGCATCTAACATGTCTTAACTAGCTTACTTTTAATTTTTAATGAAAATAAAATTAAAAGTAATTTTAATTTTTACAATGAAAAGCATTTGAATCAGAGCAGTACATGACTACCAGGAGACCACACACCTGCCGATTCATTATGATCATGTAGTGGAGGGGCCTGCAGATGGCCATGTAGCGGTCATAGGCCATCACTGTGAGCAGGATTATCTCAGCTCCACCAAGGAAATGCTCCATAAAGATTTGAATCATGCAAACACTAAAGGAGATAGTTTTCTTCTCAGCAATTAAGTCAACTATCATATTGGGGGCCATGGTAGAAGTGAAGGAGCCATCTAGGAAGGAAAAAAAAAAAAAAAAAAAAGAAAGAAATACACTGGCCACCCCGGGTCTGGGCTGGTGGGGATAGTCACTACAATGAGTAGGTTGCCTGCCAGGGTGATTAAATACAGGACTTTAAACATGACAAACAAGAGTTTCTGCACATCTGGGTTCTGAGTCAGGCTGAGCAGAATGAATTCTGTCACATTTTTCATTGTTCTCTGAGTCCACTTTTGCATTTGGATCATTGATTTATCTGAAAATAAATTTTGATAAAGCAAATTAAAAAAGAAAAAAAAAAAAGGAAAATTAAAATAAAACGCAATAAAAGAAAGGAAGGAAGGCAAAGAAGCAACCCAAATGTACTTTGGCTATTGCTCTGGCCTATATACAATGACGGCCAGCTCCCCATTGGGTTAGCTGTGCAGTCAGCCTAAGCGGCAATTCTGGGGATCGAAGCGGGACAGCTTTGGAGGTTCGGGGAGGAGTGATTTTTTTTCAAGGACAGGTGTCACTGTCTTCAAAGCGCTTACTCAAGTATGGCATCTTTGGGTCCTTTCAGCACTTGACACGCCCATTAGTATGGTAGCCATTGATCCAATTGCGATGACGTCTCCGCATGACTTCCGGGCACTGTCGTTACCTGGCAAACTACCTGAACCACGTGATCATCAGAGCAGGCACAGAGCGGCCACAGGGCACTTTGGGAAATATAGTCCCGGACACGTGGACGCCAAATACTGCAAAAAGTGTATTTTCAAGGTTCGGTGCCGTTGTCCTTACAATAGCTGCCCTCAGTTCTAGAAAGTATAGTGCAGCAGAGGATGACTGTTCTCCACTCTTTATGTGTGTGTTCTAGTTACCCCATCCTGTGAGGACAGATCGAGGCTGTGCAGTTTTCTAGAAAGCCTAAACCATTGCTATCGAGTTGCGCGGAGCCGAGCGCTCGCAGGGACTTCAGGGAAATGTGGTTTTCCTGAAGGGCGGTTTTCCTGAAGGGCGACGGTTTTTCTCGGCGTCTGTTACTTTGGTGTCTGACCCGGAGGAGTCTGGGAAATGAGGCTCCGTGGTGGCTCCGCCCCGACATGGGAGTTTCCGGTCTGGGGCGAAATCCTGGAGTTGGGGCGGGTCTTGAGTCGTGCTGTTCCCGGGAGGGCGACGGCCACGTCCGCTCACCAGTGACCCGTGCGGTAGGTACGCGGAGGCGCCGGCTCTGGCCGCCCGGGGATTCGGAGAGAGGCCCCCGGCGGGCTTCGGTGCAGTGGCGCCCCGCGGCGCGGGTGGGGTCCCGACCGCCGAGCATTCCGGCAAGTGCAGGGCCCGGGAGGGGGGCGGGCGGGCCTCAGGCCAGCGGATCCCGGGCGTCCCAGAGTGGGCCCCGCGGTGTGGCCTAGGACAGGGCCTTAGCTTCTCCGGGCCTGTGTTCTGTTCTGTAAAAGGGGAGTAAGGACCACGCTTACGCACCTAAAGCGAACGTCATCTAAACTGTTTTTATGTAATCCGGTCCTGACGCCGACGCTTTTCGCAAACGGCTTCATTATCTCCCAGTTTCAGTTTACTCATTCTTTAAAAAAAAAAAAAATTAGGTATAATAGGAATGCCCGCCGTGCCGAGGGGTGAAGATTGAACTACCTGATTTAACGTTCTTAGTGTATTCTTATGTACAGAATGGTTGATTTACACGCAGGTAGCCCCTGTTAAGTGGTAACCCAGTGCTCACTTTTAGTTCAAGGAAAGATTGGAGCCCCAGAGAGTGATTCCCAGGTTGCTTTACCATGAAAATGTGTCAGAGCTGCAAGGTAAATTTGCTGCTATCCTGACTGCTTTTTCCTCCCCTGGCACTATGTTCTCAGGACACTGCCCTTGTCTAAGACAGGAACCTGGAAAGAGGTCTGTGTTGGCTGTTGGAAATTGCCAAGTCATGTCCCAGGTGAGTCACTTTGTCCCCAAATCTTCCTGAAACCCTTTTTTCTTATCCAGACTCTGGAGTGTTTGCTTTGCTTCTCCTGACAGTTCCCATCTAAGAAATTGCATTTAGGGACTGGATCTACAATTCCATTTATGACAACAATGGGTGGAGTCCACAGGAGAGCTCCAAGTGCTGTCCTACTCTCAGTGCTTCTCTTTTCTACCACAGCTGGAAAAGATTTCTTAGCTTTCTACTAGAAGTCCTTTAGAGGCTTGTGCCAGAAAACTTATTATTGCAACTCAAAATGTCCGATTGGAATGTTGATTTATTTGCTTTGTGGTTTCAATAAATGGTATGTATATACCAAGTTGCTCAGGTCAAAAGGTGTTGGGAGTCATCCTTGTTGCTCCTTTTCTCTTATAATTCACGTTCAGTCACTCTATTTGGCTCTACCTTCATACTGTATGCAGAATCTGACCACTGGGTACCCAGTCATTGCCATCACCACTGCTCCCCTGGATCCAAGGAACCTAGATTACTGTAGTGGATTGCAGCTGGATTCCCTCCTTTTGCCCTTAACACCTTTTCAGTCTATTCTCAAAATAGCTGTCCTAGTGATCCTGTTATAAAGTAAAACCCTATCATTCCTCAGCTTAAAACTCTTTAGTGGCTCTGACACAAAATAGCAGCCAGAGTTCTGCAATGACCTATAAAGCTTTGTACCAGTAGGCATTGTGTTGCCTTTCAGAGCCTCCCTACCTTCTTTGTCTCCTAGTTCCCTGTGAGCTCCAGCCACACAGGCTACTGCCTCCAGGCCTTGGAAGTTGCTGTACTGCCTATTTGAAATGTTCTACCCCCATATGTGCACAAGCTTGTGCTCTCACCTCTTTCATATCTTTACTCTACTCCCATTCTGTAAAGCTTCCCTAAACACTTATTTAATATTGCAGACACCTTCCCTGGCCCATCTCTTCCAGTCCTCCATCACTGCTTTACTGTTTTCATTAGAACTTATCACTTACTGGTTGATATGGTATGTATATTTTTTTCTTTATTTTTTTTTTCTATATATGTTTAATGTATGCAGATTTGTCTCTTCCCACTGGACAGGGATTTTTTTAAAGGAAAAGTTAAAGTGAACGAACTGTCACAGTCATTCATTCATTGGTTTGCAAAGCAAATAAGATAATATTTTAGGAAGAACCTTTCATTGAGCTGTGTGTACACTGACATGTAGTACTTTATGATCTAGTGCATTGCTTTTTAAGAGAACTTGCTGCAGTGCTGAAAATATTTTATATCTGTGTTGTCCAGTACAGTAGCCCTCAGCCACATGTGTGGCTAGAGTGATGTAGGAACTAAATTTTTAATTTAATTTTAATTAATTTAGATTTACATAGTCAAATGTAGCTAGTGGCAACTGTATTGAACAGTGCAGGACTGGTAGAAAAGTTAGAAAGCATAAAAAATGAAGAAAAGTGCTAGGATAGATATCTATTCTAAGTATTTTGGGGATAGAGATGAGTGAACACCTCAGGGGACTGAGGTAATTGAAGGGAAAGGCAATCCCTGTGAAAGCCAGGCTGGCACTGGGTTTTGGTGCGACACAGTATCAGGGAGGCACAGGTGGAAGTGAAGTTAAACTAAACTGAGAGAACACCTTGAGCATAGGTAGAGAGACCTAAGAGGGTCTTTCAAGGAACTCAAAACGTTTCCATTCGTGGAATAAAACATAGTATTTTTTAATTTATAGAGTGTTTTTACACTTAACATTGTATTGATTTCTTGTTTGGTTTATCAGATGAGATTTGTAAAAGCAAAGCATTTTAAAAGCATTGTGGAAAACAGGAAAAAATTGAAAAACTTTCAGTTAATGAGATGAGGCTGTCATAACCCAAATAAATAACCTGTGTAAGGATAAATACAAATGTAAAGAAACTGGATTTTCCCTGGTGCCAAAAAACCCCTATCCCACCTCCCTTTTCTTAGAGCATTTCCTTGAGGAAACTTACAATTGTAAATTCTTTCCTTATCCCTATGAGATGCATGGAAATCTTTTTATTTATTTTTATTTTTAATTTTTTCTTTAAAAATTTTTTTTAAAGATATTTAGATTATACAAATGTCATTGTAAATCTTTTTAAAGCCAGGAAGCCTCCTGCCAGTTTTATGACCCAGTAATATCTGTCTTGAGAGCCTTGGAGCCATCTCTGAAAAGGAAACATCAAGGATCTTTCCCTGTCTTTCTGCCTCTATAGGAGTTTAGCATAAGCAATTGACTCCAAGTTGTAACTACCTGATTGTCATAAAGATGCCAGAAATTTTATTTTTCTTTTGGATAAAGGCAATTAACTAACGCAGATGTCCACTCCAATTACCAGGGGCATTTAGGATAAACCGTGTATAGCAAATGGAGCTGTAAAGTTCTGTTACTTAAGAACAAATTACTGTTTGCTTTGGAACATGTATATAATGGATTGAATCTGCCTGGCTTTGTAAACGAGTAAGGTTTCTCTTTGTCTTTGCAATCTCATTAACAGTTTAAGTGTGACACACATCACAGTCTGGTTTAATGGTTTTTCAGTAATAAAACTTTTCTACATTTGTGGGGAAAGGATAGTCTGGGTTGGCAGATTTGATATTTAGTTATTTCCAAAACACTTGACAAAGATCAAGTCCCCATTTTTAGCTAAAAACCCATTTCCCTCATAAACATACATGCAGAGTTTCTAAATAAAGCATTAGAATAGAGAGAAAAAGTTACTACAACTAAGAAACATCTATTTCATCAGTGAAAGATATTAACCATGTATTTTCAGTACATCCATTTTATGTGTTTATTATTATTTGACCAGTAAACTGTTCTTTTTCTAAACCTTTGCTATTTTGAAAACTACTGTGAATGAGTTCTACTGAGAGGAAATCTTTAAGCATATCTATGAACTTTCCTTAGAATATTTTCATTGAGATATGTCCTTTCTGTTATTCTTTGCTCTTATTTTAAGGCCCTTCAGTGTTCTTGCCAGAGGTCTCAAATTATTTTAATTATCAAGTGACTATCAATACAGAATTTAAGTATACACCATAAATCTATGTTTCCTTCCTTTTAAAAAGTGAATTACGTGTCGTTCTTTGTGTTTTCCTGAACCTTTGTGAATTATCTTGAGCATCCCATTTCGGAGACAATTTAGTCTCATTTTTTATTACTTACCTAGCACAACTCAGCACTTGACTATATGCTGTTAAATACTGAGTGCTGATTTTCTATCATTTTTCTCTCTGGGATAAAATTAGCTCTCCTTAAGCAAAACTTTTCCATTTGTCTCTCACCCTTACTGCATAACAAAGCCAACCTCGTAATTATCCAATTATTCCATGACTTAGATCAGATTCCTGATCATTGTCACAACTCTGAATTTTTTGCCTCTTTTCAAAACCAGGGTAATTTTATCCCTTGTCTACTGACAGAAGAGACCCTGGTGATGGTGAGCCTAAATATGTTTGCTGTTTCATGTGGCATTTAATGATTTTGTCATAGACTTTTCTCATGAAGAATGGGGATGGCTAGGTTTTGCTCAGAGGGATTTATACGAAGATATGATGGTCCAGAATTATAAGAACCTGGTCTCAGTAAGTGGCACATCTCTGTTCTGTGTTCCCAAGGCGCAAAGTGCAGCTCTGTTGTGTCATGCCTGAGTCTCATCCTCCCATTTCAATAAATATCCTTCATCCCTCCTCTAATCCCTTAGTAATGGCCTCATCTCCCTGAGGACCACAATTTAAACAAGTTCTCTATTTTTCCTGTAAGGAGGTCTTTCCATACCTAAACCATATGCGATCACATCATTGGAGGAATGCAAAGACCCTAGATGGTAGAAAAAAAATTGTCAAAAAGTATGTTCCTAAGTGAGTCATGATAAGTCAGGCCAAGGAAGTCTTTGTAGTAAGGATGCTTGTAGAAAGTATGGAGGCATTTTGGGATGTTGTAGGGATATTCTCTTTAGAGAAAATTGAGGGATCTTCAGCTTAGATTCTAAAAGGACCATTCTTCCATCCCCTTTTACTATCTGCCTGTATTACACATGCCATTAATCAAAGGTGTAGGCATTTGTCATCATGATAATTCAAACTGATGCTTTATTGGAAACAAAATATGTCAAATTATTCTTTTCTAAGTCCAGTTAAGAAAAAATATGCTGATGGTTTTAGGCTAAGAAAAGCTACCACTTAGACGGAAATATCAATTTTCCTCCAAAGCCGAACTTCAGAGAATAAATATGAATGCAAGTGTTAGGGGATGTAAGGAATGTATAAGGTTTCCAGGAACAGAATTTTCTAATGTCCAATAAATAAACATATGGTTTCACACGAACCCTACATTAATTCAGCTTCAATCTTTGAGAGTGATTAAGAACATTTAGATTATTTTGCTGTCATTGTAGTTGTTGCTGATTATGCAGTGCAATAAATTCTGCATTTTAAGCATACTAATCTGGGAGCAAATTGAGGTGAATTGAAAGTAGGGGAACCAAGACAGTGGTCTTTCATATGAATATAGACACTCAGTGATGTTTTGGAATCCAGAATGCCTTCCACGTTTTCTTTTGGATAGTTTCATTTCTTTCAAATACTGATTGTCTTTATTTAAGCCATTTCCCTTATCCCTCTCTGTTTCTGCCTCTCTGAGCTATCTGTATTCTCTGTGCTTCATTTGAGCATTGTTCAGAAATCATTGAACTGTATGAGAGTTGTTAGAGGCCTGTGGCTTCTGGGGGCCTTATTTTTTATCTGTAGAAGTTTCTTTTCAAAAGTACAGAAAAAGCTATATTTTGCTTTCTTGGTATATTTCAGATTGGGAATCATGATGGGAAAACAAGGAATTATCAACAAAGGAGGATGATGATGATTCATTACAAAGGGCCATTATAGAAAAAAATATAAAAGAATATCTTGAATGTTCAAATTTTAACAAGGATTGGAAATATATAGAGAATTTGGAGAGGAAGCACGGAAATCAAGTAGAACATTTCAGACCACTGACCCTCACCTTTAGAGGAAGCCCCACTGGGAAAAGTGTTTACGAATACAATACATTTAGTAGCATTTTCCACTTAAAGCCTATTCTTTCTGAACCACAGAGAATGGCTTCTGAAGAAGAATCACATAAATATGATATGTTTGAGAACAGTTTACCCAAAAATTCAATTACACAAAATGAAAAAATCAGTGATGGAGAGAATGTTTTGAATTCTAATGACAGTGTGGCAGCCTTCAGTCAGAGCAAATCTCTTACCCATTACCGGACTTACAATAGAGAAAAAATCTTTATATGCAGTGAATGTGGAAAAGCCTTTGACAATCAGTCAAGCCTTAATCGCCATTGGAGAATTCATACTGGAGAGAAACCCTATGAATGTCATGAATGTGGGAAGACATTTAGCCATATCTCAACTCTTTATCGACATCAGATAAGTCATAGCGGAGAGCAACCTTACAAATGTATGGAATGTGGGAAGGCCTTTAAGCATGTCTCATCACTTACTATTCATCAAAGAACTCACACTGGAGAAAAACCATATGAATGCATAGAATGTGGAAAATCTTTCAGTCGTGTTACATATCTCATTAAGCATCTGAGAATTCATACTCAAGAAAAAGTCTATGAGTGTCATTTATGTGAGAAGGCCTACATTCATAGTTCCTCTCTCATTCACCATCAGAAAATTCATACTGGAGAAAAACCTTATGAATGTAGTGAATGTGGGAAAGCCTTTTGCTGCAACTCTCACCTTACTCGACATCAAAGAAGTCACACTGTAGATAAGTAATATGAATGCAAGAAATGTCTGAAAGCCTTTAGTAGCCTTTCATTTCTTCTTCAACACCACATACTATTCATACTGAAGAAAAACCTTTTGAATGTCAAATATGCAGCAGATCTTTCAACCAGCCTTAATTGCTGAATCTGCATTTGAGAAATCCCACTAAATTGAAACCTTATGAATGCAGTATATGTGGGAAAGCTTTTAGTCATAGGTCATCCCTATTTCAACATCATAGAATTCATACTGGAGAGAATGTATATAGTGTGGGAAAACCTTCAGTTATAGTACAAATCTTACTGTATATCAGATAGTCTTTACTGGAAAAAAGCAATGTAAATCTGATGATTGTTGCAAAGGTTTCCTTATTTTTAAGTAGGTGTCAGCAACGGGAATTGAACCAGGGACCTCGTATGTGGGAAGCCGGTGCTCAACCACTGAGCTAAACTGGTTTCTGAAAGCTTTTAGTAAAGGCTCAAATCTTATTGTCCATCATAGAATATATAATGGAGAGAAACCTAATACCCAGTAAGTGTGGAAAAGACTTTAGGCCATATGAATCAATTTACATATGATAAATCAGAACCAAATGACTGCACTATTTGTCATAGTAATTTTAGCCATCAGAAAATTTATATGATAGGAAAGTCCTATGAATGTAGGGAATATTGTTAGTTCTTTAGCAATAGTGCAAACCTTAAATTGTCCATCAAGGATTCATACTGGAGAGAAAATCCTACTCATGAAGTCATTGTGGGAAAGCCTTTATTCAGTATGAATGCCTTAACTGACGTAAATAATTCCGCACTGGAGAAAAGCCCGATACACATAACAAATGTGAGAAAGAGCCAAGGCATAAGAATCTCTTATAAAGCTTGTACTAACTCATACATGAAAGAAGTCCTACGAATATAATAAATTTGGGACATCTCTCAAATTCCATCCCTCGTTTTATATCAGTGAACTCACATCAGAGAAAAATCTTATGTAAGAAATGTAGCAGTGTTCACTAAGGGTCTTGTTAGACATCAGGAGATTAATGCTAGAAAGACCTAAAGAATGCAGGAATTACGGAGAAATCTTTGCAGTTTAGTTTTCAGTAAGCATAGAAATCCGTAGGATAGCAAACCAGCATGTAAATGAATATGCATTTCTTATATCAGTAGCAGTTTTACTCAACATGATTCCTCCATAGAAGTTATTTTTAGCTAATAAGCATTTAAATGTATTCAGTCATTGTCGGATGCAGTAAATATGATAAAGTTGAAAACCACAGCTGCAAAAGAAGGTGTGTGAGTAAAATTTTTGATCTCTAATAAAATAATTTTGTATACAATGATTTCTTGCACTGTGACTTATATTTCTTATAAAATATTTCATTATTTTACTCTTGAAGAAAGATTAGCCATGTTATAGCTTTTTGTGGAAGACTAGCAAATCTAGAAAAAATGGTCCGGTCGATTTGCTAATAAACTTGGTGAGGATATTTAATAGTCCATTTTCAATGGGCTTCACACATTTCAAAAAAAAAATTTGTTGATCATTAATCATGTATTACATAGTGCTTTATGCGTAGATATAATAATCCAGTGGTTCACAACTTTTAGTATATGTCAAAATCACCACGAGGGCTTGTTAAAATACTGCTCACTGTGTCCCACCTTCTGATACAATCAGTTTGAGGTAAAACCCAAGAATTTGCATTTTTCAGAAGTTCCCAGGTAAAACGAATGTTATGTGCCCAGGAAGCATACTTTGGTAACCAATGTAATAATTAATAAAACAAGTGCTGTCCTTTGCTCATAGAGATTTTGTCTACCAAGAGAGATAGGTGGTAAATAAGTATGAAATAGAGATAAACAATATGAGTTGCTATGAGAGCATAACCAAGATACAGCATAATTTGAAAGATCAGACCATGCTTAATTGTGGATGTGTTTTTAAATCTGAATTCTATAGGATGAATAATAATTATATAGGACTGAATGAGTGTGGGTGGGGATCATTCTAGGCAAAACACAAGGTCCGTCATTTTTGCTCCACTGGACCCTATGATCCAATGTCCAGTTCCAAGTTCTGTGACTTTGAGGTAATGGTGCTGGCACCGTCCTTGGTACAACAACAATCACTTCTCCTTCCCTGGATCATAGTTACGGTGTGATATCCTTTAAATCAATAGTCTAACAGTGCCCCGTTACATCTCTTGTAGGCTTCCCACCAATTTTTAAAGCATTAATTTCAAGCAATAAATGTCTTGAAATACTTGAGAGTGTTTGTTTCCTGTGCTGAATTTTGATGAATAATCATGGTTTGTGAGGAGATTTGCTCCAAATAATCTAAAATCTAGGTAAGAAATGGAATAGTCTCATCTGTCTCTGTGGCTTCCTGTCTTCTGACTAGAAAGGTAATATAGATCAATATGATTAGGTGTGTATGGACACTGTTCTAAGTAAAAGGTGGTTATATAGTTTGTATTTCAAATTTTATTCTCTGTATATTTGAGAATGTTCATTCTGAGTCAATTTGAGAGTTGTTATTGCTAAGTAAATTAATATTTTATTATTTTTAAAAGCATTATTTCATTGATACAGTAATCCGGATGTGGGATGATGACAATAGCTGATTTCAGACCCAAGAATCTCCTACACTAGTACAAGTACTACTTTAATGAAAAACAAAGGGAGAAGGCATATTCAAGTAGCAGTTCTCAATTGAGAGAGGAGCTTAGAGTATGGTGAATTTTCAATATTAAGTAGGTGTTCTCTTTTGTTTTTAGTCGTGACATTTATTTTGCAATTCTCTGCAATGTTGAAGGATCTTTGAGAGGTTTAACATTAAGGAGGCATGGTATGGGATCAAAGAAGGATCAAGAACACCTCTCATTATGGATAGACTGACACTACCCATAGCAGTTATACTATGGCAGTAACTTTCTGTTTTTCTTGTTCTCTTAACCTTTCTCTGCTCTCCCAAGGATGGCAACTGGTACCACAAACGTGAAGTCATCATATAATCCCCAAATATCATTGACTTTCACTACAGATAGTTGTTTTTTATTTCATTTTTTTGCCGCCCTGTTGCTCTTTTATTAGAGGATTAATCCAAATACTAAAGCTTTGTCATTTCAATATCATGAGCACAGGGTTTGTTTTACAAGTTTTGAACTAATGTGCCTTCACAGTAACACTGAATTACGGAAAGAAAGCCAGGTTTTTCAATGAAAATAATGAACGTTTTAAGAAAGCAATAAGATTACATTAGGGGAGTGGATGTGGCTCAATCAGTTGGGCGCCCATCTTCCATATGGTATGTCCCAGGTTGAGTTTCCAGTGCCTCCTAAAAGAAGACGAGGAGACACAGGGCAGACAGCGAGTGCAAACAACGAAGGTGGGGGTGGGGGGGGGAAGAGTATATACATTGTAATGATGAATGGGCTGAGATTATGATGATGGTAGGATGCCACTGACAGAATCATATTGCTTTATTCTTAGTCATTTCAGTTAACCTTTTGAGCATTAGTAAGACATACTCCATATCTTTTAAGACTCAAAAGGGTATGTGTGGGCTCTCTCTGCCTAGAGGGGCCCACACCAAATTTTGGTGTGTGTTTCTGTCTTTCCCATTTCTCAGCAAGCTCTGTTCTTTCACCCATTTCCCAAATAAATTCTTTTTACTGGCCTGACTAAACTGGCGTGTTCATGAATTCTTTTATGCATCATAGCCAAGAATCTAGAGGAATCCAACACTTCCCCGTCTTCATTTGGTGAGCCATTTCCTGGAGAAATATAAGTGAGTGATGATCCCAGACCCACGCTGGAAACTGATATATGCCTGATGATTCGGTGATCATACGCAGAGGGATATTAAAGGTGTTAAAAGTCCTGCTGTTAAAGTTAAAGGGATTGCCAGCTGGGTGCACTTATCCTGAATGAAGCCAAAGCCATCCGCCCAAGGAAGTGCCAACTCACCAAAAGCACTTGATGGGGGGAACATATGTGTGCCAGTCATTGGATGGCCTGAAAAAACTCTTCAAGAGAAAGCTAAGTAGTGTGTGTGTGTGTCAAAGCCAGCTGTTTCCTCTAATTCTAGCCCAAATGCCTATTGCTAGGGGGAAGGAAAGCTAGGCACCCCTTAAGAAACCTTGTCTTTTCATTTCCTGTATTATCTTCCTATACAATAACTAAAAGGGCAGTGCTTCTTCTCATCCCTGTCTTGGCTAGCTGTCTTAAGCATAACCACCACCATAGAAAACTGGGATTGGCAATTTGTACCAAACCCCATTATCTATTCTAACAGCATAGAAGAAACTAGCTGTGACTTAGAAGTCCTAAAACAACAAACTCTTGCTGCTGTAGTACTGCAAAAATCACAGAGCCCTTAACATGCTAACAGCAGCATGGGGGTGGTGGTAGTGGGAGACATGCCTATTTCTCAAGAAAAAATGCTGTTTCTATATAAATCACTCTGGTATAGTCCTAAACAGCATTTGAAACCTGCAAGATGAAGCCCGCCAACTTCAGGAGGAGTCAGCCTCTGGAAGCGCCTGGCCTGTCTCACTCTCGTGGTCCAGTATGTCATAGCTGGCCCCCTTTTGGGGCCCACTTACCACCATCTTCTTTATCCTTTTAGTGGGGCCATATATCTTTGAAACTCTCAGTTTCTTTCTTCCAGAATCAACACCTTCCAAAACAAGATATTAGTCATGTGGGAATTTCAGCCAGTTCCAACCAGTGTCGGACCTGTCTTTCCTCAACCTCAATAGAATAACCAGAGAGGCTTACGCCCTGTCAGGCAGGGACCACTGCCCTAACCAGTAGGAAGTAACTATAGAAGAATGATCATCGCCCCTCAGCACCCCCTTAAGAACAAGGGCGTGAACTCTCAGAGCGGGGAGTAGAGGCAGGTTAGTACAGGGTAATGGAGAAGACGACCCACAACATGGCTGACAGACAACATGGCCAGCGGACAACATAGCTGCAAGACCTTGCTGGAACCTTGAGTTTAACCTTGAGGTTCCAGGTTCCCTTTCTGGGACCTCCCCTTATCCCCGGAATTCCAAATAGTCCTCACCATTGGTCCCACCATAGGTGGGGTAACCAATAACCACTGGGGCCCATCTCCTTATCATTAGCAAGGGGGTGGAATAATTAACAGTTTAAAAGGTAATCATAGGAGGCAGAGCTCGCTCTCTCTGCCTAGAGGGGCCCGCACCAAATCTTGGTGTGTATTTCCATCTTTCTCCCATTTCTCAGCAAGCTCTGTTCTTTCCCCCATTTCCCAAATAAATTCTTTTTACTGGCCTGAAAAAATAAATAAAAGGTGTGTGTGTGTATGAACATCATAGGGTCTGGGGTCTTGTTACGTGGGTAACACATATGCTAGCTTTGTGTGCTCTTGTACAAATTACTTCCCTACTGTGTGCCTCAATCTGTAAATATTTCGTTTTTTTTAAAGATTTATTTTACATATTCCTTTCCACCTGCTGCTTGCACTTGCTGTCTGCTCTCTGTGTTCATTCACTGCGCGTTCTTCTGTGTCTGCTTGTCTTCTCTTCTCGTCTTCTCTTTAGGAGGCACCGGGAACCAATGCCGGGACCTTCCGACGTGGGAGAGAGGCACTCGCTTGCTTGAGCCACCCCAGTTCCCTGGTTTGTTGTGTCTCTCGCTGTCTCTCTCTGTGTCTTTTTAAAAAATTTTTTTTGCATCATCTTATTGTGCCAGCTGTCTGCATGAGCCGGCCCACTGCGTGGGCCACTCGCTTTCACCAGGAGGCCCTGAGAACCTAAGCTGGGACCCTCCATATGGTAGACAGGAGCCCAATCACTTGAGCCACATCCGCTTCCCTGTAAATGTTGATGATAATGGCACAGAACTATTATGAAGATGAAATGAGTTAAACAGTTAGTACATAAAAAGCATTTAGGGCAATATTTGATCCATGGTAAGCACTATATTGTGTTTTCCTTAGCTAATAATACCTTATTCAACATCAGATGAGTCAGAGTGGAGATGTAATTTTCTGACATATTAAAAATTGAGTTGTGGGAAGCGGGTGTGGCTCAGTGGATAGAGCCCCCGTTTACCATATGGGAGGCCCGGGTTTGCATCCCGAGGCCTCCTTGTGAGGGCAGGCCAGCTCGCGCGGCGCCGTGGGCTGATGCGGCAAGACCTCACAGCAAGGG
>JAQZBX010060060.1:0-17386 GCA_029593785.1 Cabassous unicinctus | reverse complement strand
TGGAGGATTGGCAAGAATGCAGAACAATCAGAACTCTAATACACAGCATGTGGAAGTGTAAATTTATACAATGACTTGGAAAACTGTTTGGCCATACCTACTAACCAAATCAGCAATCTCATCACGTCTAAGAAATACTCAAAAGAAATGCATACATTAATTCACCAAAAGATGATTATAAGGATATTCGTAATAGCACTACTTGCAACAGGCCCAAAAGTTCATCAACAACAGAAGGGACACATATATTGTGGAATATTCCCCTCCTGGAATAGTATACAGCAATGAGAATGAATGAACTGACTGTGCACAATAAAATGTATGCATCTCATAAGCACAATGCTGAGCAAAAGAAGTCAGGCACAAAAGAACACATATTATTTGACTCCATTTCTATAAAATTCAAAAACAGGGGAAATTAACCTCTGTGGTTATCCTTGGTGGAATGTGATTAGGAGACCTGAGAGTGGCTTCTGGAAACTGGGTAATAGTCTGTTTCTTGGACTGGGTTCTAGTTACTTGTATACGCTTACCTTGTAAAATTCATTGAGATATGAATGTATGGATTTGTGTACTTTTCTATCATGTATGAGCAACATTATAAAAATTTTGGAAATTCAATCACAGAACATACCTAGGCTACTTTCACTTGTACAATAGTGATCTTCAAATAAGAGTACGTGAATAATTACAATGATTATGTTCTGCTAAAAAACATATATGCAAAACTAATAGAACTTTATATATATTTATAATAAAATTTAATTTATACAAAATCATGCAAGCTGAAATAATAAGCCCAATTTTATAAATGAAGCAAATAAAGACTAAATAGTTTAAGAAACTCGTCAAAGAGTACATAGGAAGTGACAAGAGCTGACATGCAGTCTTTGATCTTCCTACCATGCAATTCTTCCTCCTAAAATTTATGATATTTTAGATCCAGTCCTTGTTGCAATATAGTTATAACAACATCAATTTAGTGTTGTGACGGGTTCTGTTGTCTGGAAGACGATGCTGAGATAGACTGTTATGTAAGACCTTTATTAGGGATCAAACACCTGTGAAAGGTAGGAGAAGAATGATTGGACACAGGAAAAGATGAACTGTGATGCTGGCCCAACGAAACCTCAGCCAACCTGGCAAAGAACTCTGGAAAGAGGGTCGCCCATCTTTGTGTCCCTTACTGAGCCTTCATACCAATCAGCAACCTGAGTGTACGTCACTCATTACCAAGATGCAGACTGCCCCGAGAAGGACATGGATCCTAGACAAGGTGGCTTTGCCGCTGAAGCTGACCCTATAAGAGCTGACAGTAGGAGTCTGCTCACCTCTTTCTCCACATCTAGACAGCAAGTCCCTCCTTAAAGGAGGAGGTAGGCAGAACTTCTTCAGGTCTACTGCAAGGGTTTCAGTAACCTTCTTCTCATTTAATTCTTACAGGATAGCTATGTGTGTGCCCTGCACTGGGCCTTTGCACAGACTGTTACCTCATCAGGGACCTTCTTCTCTCAATTACCTGTTTAAGTAACTCACATACCTCTTTGGATTCTTTGTTCAACTCTCACCGTTTCTGTGAAGTCCAAACTAACCAATACATGTTAAACTGTAACCAAGTCCCACCCCTCACCCCACATCCTCTTTACCTTATGCTACTTTTGCTTTATTCCTTTGCATGTATCACCTACTAGCATATTACATGATTTACTTTTTTTTTTTTTTTTTTACATATATTGCTTATTATCTGGCACTTCACCACTCCTAGAATATAAGGTCCACGAAGACAGGCATCTTTGTTTTGTTCACTGATGTGTTCTTAGAATATTTCTGGGTACATAACAGGTCTCAATAAATATTTGTTGAATTGAATTGAATAAGAGTTTATCCTCACAGTTGAACAACACACACTGGTGAAATATGATTAAGATCAATATCAAAACAAAGGGGAATTACAGCTTCCACTCTGAAGAATGAAGAGGAGGATGCCTGCCTGTTAGAAGGCAGAGGTGAAGTGTTAAATGATTGAATTGTTAATTAATGTTGTCTTCGTTCTTTTCTCTATGAGAATTTTCACACACAGTGATAGTGAAGTCGGGAAGACCTAAGACCTAAAGGACTGACATAAAAGACATAATGTTAAAATTGCTAAATATCTATTTGGGAACATTTTTCTAGTTTAAGATGGAGTAATCTCTACCTACAATTAAAGTTAAATAAAAGACAATAAAAATTCAGAAATATTGGCATCCTAGAAAAAGGCTAAAAATAAAATTATCTATTCTTAAAAAATTCTAATAGCTAATATATGTTGTTTATTAAGCATCAGTTATTGTGTTAACTTCTTTTCTTGAACTATCTCAGTTAATGTTCACATTTGTATAAGCAAGCTACTCTCCCTATCATGACCATTTAATTTATATTATCATGATATTATAATATAAAGTTATTATTTTTACAGAATAGAAAGTCAAACTAGAGAATGGTTCATCGAGGTCACAGAATTAGTCAATGGTGACCAGGAATTTGAATGAAAGCAATCTGATTGCAGAGCCAATAGCCACCAAGCTTCAGCCTTCCAACTGTCCATGCCACCTCTAACTGGACTTCACATGAATGGAAATCAACTTCTCTTAGGAGGAACTACTGAGATATCGAAGTGTATCATTTGGCATTACCCTGACTAATACAGAAGCAAAATTGTGAACATTTTTAATATGTATTTCTGTAGCTGTGTGTGTGGTTTGCCCACTCAGAGGCAAATCATGCTTGCTGCTCCAAGATGTTAACTCTTTGTGTTCCCCTCCTACCCATTGAAACCAGCCCTTCCAAGGGGGTGGAAACCAAAGGAGAGCAATCACCCGAAGGGGAAGTCTACACTGTGCTGAACACAGGCCAAGCTTCCCAGGACACCAAGAGTGAACCTTTGCTTTTGCCCAGAACTGGGTTTCTGGTTCCTGGGATTTTCTTCCCAGCAGTAATACTGACAAGCTGAGGAAGTAAAGTTGCATAGTTTTTTACCTCCTCTGACTTGGCCAGCCCTGCAGTACCCAGAAGCTCCCTCTAACACAGATTCAAGATAAAAATGTTTTATCCATGTGTCAAATGCTTCCCTTCTTTAGCCTCAACACATTGTAGCACAAGTCCCTCCCAAAAATCTTCCCCAACCTTCTTCAAAAACAGAACCAACTAGGCCATGATGCCCCATGCCTAATTAGTGTATGAGCTGTGTCATTTGCATGTGTTTGTTTCTCATGATACCATTACAGGCAGGTAGGGTCTTGTTGCTCTGAGTGATATCTTCCCAGTGCAGGACTGTGCCAAACATAACTCGACTTAGCATGATCCCTACTGCCAGTACACCTTCTTCATTCTTACTGTGAAAAGAAAGCAAACCATCCCACAGTTCTACTCTTTCTCCTCTTGTTTTTCCCCCAGTATCTAATTCTCTCTTCAAGATGCAGCTAACAAAATCTGTTATTTAATCATAGCACTTTGAGATTTCTCTTTCCTTTGTTCTTCCTCTGACCAAGATTTCCCATTGCAAGATCTCATTGACCGCCACAGTAAACAATGCATCAAGCAAGGGGGCTCCTAATGTAACAGAGTTAGACTCATTTATAATTTCCCCACACATGGCTCTTCTGCTCCTTTTATTTGAACCTATATTTAGCATTATGCTCATTAAATATATGTCCCAGAGACTTAAATCTTCAGTCTGTTCATATTCCAGTTGAGCCCTGAATCTCATCAGAGTTACAACACTTACTCTCCAGTTCACTGGACTCACTCAGGACAACTAAGAAAAGGATGATGATGGACAACACCCATCCCAAAAAAACAGACAGTACCTACAATGGCAAGCAAGACAGTTCCATCCATCTGACCCATGGGATCTAAGCCCCCTCTCAATCAGAAACAGGGTGGGCATCACTATCTCAAAATCCTCAAGACAGAGGAATGAACAAACAAAGGGGTGGATGCAGCTATGGACTAAAGTAGATTTATTATTACTCTAGCGATGGAAGAACTTGTAACATTAATATAAAGGCAGTGGTCACCAGAGGTTCTGAGGGGAGGGAGAGGGAAGAATTTGTGCAACATGGGGCATTTTGGGGATTTTGGAATTGTCCTGCATGGCACAGCAATGACAGATACTGGCCATTGTACATTTTGTCAAAACCTATAAAATTGTGCAGTGCAAAGTGTAAACTATAATGTAAACTGTAGACCATGGTTAGTAACAATGCTTCAATATGTGTTCATCAATTGTAACAAATGTACCACACTAAGGAAAGATGTTGTTGATTGGGAAAAGCCGGGGAAGGTGAGGGGTTGGGGTGCATGGGAATCCCCCTGTATTTTCAATGTAACATTTATGTAATCTAAATCTTCTTTAAAAATAAAATTTTTTTAATTAAAAAAAAGAAGATTTCTCATTGCACCTTAACTAACACCAGCCTGCACTTGGCCTTGGTTCCCCAAGTGCTGTCAAGCAAGCTGGGAAATGCAGTCTTTGGCTAAGCACCTGTGGGTCCAGCACTCTTAGAAGGAGAGGCACTGCATACTGTTGTGCAAGTTGGGGTCTGGCATGAAGGAGGAAGGGCAGACTCAGTTCTGGGGGGCAAGTATCAGTCTGCAATCATGTATTCACCTTTTAAAAATGTCTATTTCTGGGGAAAGATGAAGGACCACATCCCCAGCCGCACCTTCCCCTCCAACCCCATGTTGACTGAGGATTCCCTGAGGAACACTAGACAGTCTTGATTATTTTGCTTAGTTTTGTTTTTCTGAATGCTGTTGAGGTGACCTGATTTTGAAACGTGGAGGCATGAATAGGGAGTGGGGGTCAGGTTGGAATGAACTTCACAGGAGAAGCTGAAGATTTGGGGGTGAAGGTAGGGGGAGGAGCAGGGAGAGCAGAAGAAGGATAAAATAAAATAAAAAAGCAGTTATCCTGAGCAGAAGAAAACTGGGGAAAGCAGAAATGGCTGCAGAGTTGGTTGTTATTTTTTGGAAGTTGTACTGTGTTGACTGTTGTGTTATTCTTTTCTCCCTCTTCCCTTGTAAATATAAGTAAAATAGCAATTGTTCTTCTGTGATTTTTAAATATTCATTTGGGTTTAGGGAGAATTTTACTAAGTATGAAACTGGCTTTAAGGTGCATGTAGAGCTAAAAGAAATTGTCACTTCAGTTGTGTAGGATAAATATGCAAACATATTCAAATTTTAAAAAAGCTCCTATACCAGCCTTTTGAGGATTTTATCATCTGCTTTTCATTAAGCTAATAATTAATAAGTGTTACCAAAGGAAAGGCACCATTCTCCTTTATACACATTATTGTAATATTCTCATTATTCCAGCAACACTATGAGACAGGCCTTATTATCCTATTTTATGGATGAGAAAACTAAAGCTTTAAGATGATGTATTTAGCCCAGTGTCGCAAAGCCAATAAATAGCAGAGGGAGAATTTTAACTTAAGGATTGTCTAACTCTTACTCTCACGCTTGCCCTTAACTGTCTCTTCATGCATCCTCTACTTATGCACGATAATCAACCTAAGTAACCGACAGCATTTTGATGAGCTTTATTTCTACTGACATTAAATTTATGAAAGGCTGATATAAATGTACATATATATGTTTGTGTATATATATATATTTATGATATATTTCAGCAAAAAGTATTGAGTCACTGCTGTGTGCCAATTACTGTGCTGGGTGCTAGAGCAAAGATAAATAAGACATTGTCCACGACTTTGAGAAGTTTACAATTTAACAGGAATAAAGCAAATCATACCTTGCTATTTAATATTACAATGTGTTATTGTTATTAAAGAATTCTATGTGGAAATGTAAATAGTCATTAAAATAACTGGTCACAAAATATAAATGAAATGTGATGTGCTAAATCAGCTGGCAATTTTTCCTATCTTTAGTAGATATTCAACATAAATATTATGCTGGGTTAGAAATTTTTACCTGCAAAATAAATTTTATTGCATTACCTTTAAAAGATAATGGCTTTAACAAGCATACATACTTCAGAGTATGTACTTATTACTTTCACCAATGACCTCCCAGAAACTTCAGTCATTAGTTAATTTATCAGTAAACTATAATGTGTTAGTGATAAATGATCTGGAATGCTAACTAGCTCTGACCAGCTATGCTCACATGTCACACAGATGAAAATTCAAAATGTCCTGAAGTCACAGAAAAGGGATAAAGGAGAAGTACTTAGCTGGATTTATTAGACTGTCTTTTTTGGTTAGCTATATCAAAGCCAGGTTTAATCCTATCCTGTATTTTGTTTCCTCTTCTCCTAGCTTCAACATTTCACCTGGACATAGTATTACCTCTCAAATCATTTTGACACAAATATTTTTGTAATGTTTTCCAATGACATCGCTATCAACATCTGTAGTAGATATAATGCTCAGAGTTAGGGTCTCCTTTGCAGCTTAGTAATGCCCTTTCCTTTTTCTCAATTCTGATCCATGTTAAAGATTTCACATGGCACTCTATTCAAAATAAACTTTGAACATTATTTAACTTCAATTCCAGAAGCTTTCTTCCCCAATTTAATCCTGTATTTCCCACTTTGGTATGCCAATTATTCTCCCCAAGCTAAAGCAGGGGTTTTCAAATTATATGTAACACTATTCTTTCTTTTCTCAAAACGGATTGTTCAAAAGCATCCCACACCCCATATATGAAATGATAAACTGTTTTCTCAAGTAATTGAACACTTCATTGTTTGTTGAAAAAAGCATCATTGAAGCCAAAGGGTTCTATAGAGCAGTTTGTTAATCACTTCCCTAGTTCTTGTGTAACTTCTGAAAAGCAGTACATTATAGTCTTATTGTGACTGCCCCCTAGATGCCAGTATTCCCCAATTTGTGGATCTTATTTAACTTTGTAAACATGGGATAAATGAAGTCAGATGAACTGGACAAACTCTGATTCCACTACTTGCTGATTGTATAACCTTGAGCAGTTTATCTAAACTCACTGATTCAGAACTCTTTCACCAATGAAATGAAAATAATAACCCTTATGCTATCCAGCTGCTTTGAGGTCAAGTTCAGTAGATATTTGACATTCAGCAAATCTCTCTGTAGAGATCTTCTCTCCTCTACTCTGCTCTATATATCACAACACACACTCATATATCACACACGTAGCTACACTGGTGTCTTCACTCTCTGTTGGTTCTCAGAAATGGTTGCAAAGGCTGCTGGCTTTCTTTGAGGTACATTTCAATTGAATGTCACGATTTTTATCACAAGTTAACTGCCTCTTCAATTTTCACAAAACTTTTATCTCACTCGACAAGAAATTATTGGACCATTCAATGAAATAGTTCCACAAATCACTTTTATTTAATTATAGGCAGTTACTGATAAGTTTTCATGTCACATGTATGCGCCACCACCATAGCATTCTGTCTACTGTTATATATAACAAAATTTCTATATTATAACAATACACACTTTAGTATAGCTTTTTTCTTTTTCCATCCATTCTGATTTTCTTTTAAATGTGGTATATCATAAGTATTCTATAGTGGTTTGACTATGTCTTTGATCCAGTTATTTATATTACACTTGCCATATTTAAATAGAGTGCACACCAATTTAACAATTTTATGAAATAAAAGCCAAATTTTTGTCTAATCTCAGTTAAGTTCACACATAAAAAAGCTGATATGAAAACATAATTTTCTAAGAAAGAAAATAAAACATAGGCCAACAATATGAATTGCTTTTGTTTCTAAAGACTAAATTAGACTAGACTAAAATCCCTTTGGTTTTTTAAAGCTAAAGCGAGACTCCTTTGTTACACTGAGATTTTGAAGCAACCAAATTCGTATACTTAGGAGGTTCAGAAATCAGGACTGAAAAAATACCAGAGCATATGTGCACCCCAACCACTATGGGAATGTAAGGGATAGGATTAAAAAATTAATATAAAAAAGAGTTGGATTTAAAATCTAACAATTTCTTATTAGCCACAGGACTTTGCAAAAGTTACTCAACAATACTGAGCCTCAGTTTCTTCACCTGTAAAATGGGTAAATGATAAAAAATTTATATGGTCTTCAACTCCAGCTCCTGAGAGGTAACCTCTGAATCTCTGGAATTCCCTATGATAGGACTGCCTTTTATTATTCATGGTAGGCCCTGGAGCACACCTGATAGTTTATGCTAATTAGATGACAGATTGGGGATAACCACACAGGACTTCTTAGGGTTAGGGACTGGCTACACCATGTGAACAAACATGGTCCAAAAGACCAAACGTGATTAGGGGATTAGGGCTTTGAGCTGAGTCATCAGTCCAACCTTCCTGGAAGGGGAAGAGACCTGGAGATTGAGTTTAACCACATTGGCATCAATTCCATCAAGCATGCCTACACAACAAAACCCGGATAAAAACTACAGACACAGAAGCTCTGAGACCTTCCAAGGTTGCTAAGACATATCAATGTGCCAGGAGGGTGACACGTTCTGATTCCACATGAAGAGTACACAGACGCTTGTGCTTGAGACATTCATTCTATGCATCTCTTCTTATTTCTATCCTTTTAACCATAATAAAACTATAACCATAAGTATAGAGCTCTCCTGAGTTCTATGAGACGTACCAGAGAGTTATCAAATCTCAGGCGATAGTGGGAACACCTGAATTTGTAGCCAGTTTGTCAGAAATGAGCCCAGGGTACCCCCAAACCTGCGGCTGGTGCCTGAAGTGGGGGCAGTAGAGTCAGCAGTGACTCCTCCACTAGAGTGGAAGAGTGTGCCCTTAACTTGTGGAGCCTGATCTAACTCTAGGTAGTTAGACGCAGAATTGTAGTTGGGATTGTAGCCATTTACAATAGGAATAATAATACTGCACTTCCTATTTGGTGGATAACACCATATTTTCTTTTCAAAATAAATGCATTTTATGAAAACAGAATTGAAACATATGGTTTTAAATAAATGAATGAATAAGGCCTAAAATTCAAATGGTCAGATGAATCCAGGAAGAATGGAGTAGAGGTTAAAGGAAACACTAACACAGACACATAGTAAAAGGTTTCGATGCAAAATCTGTATCCCAGGTCAAAAATTCTGAGCAATAAGTTTTCAAAATCTAGGGACGGATTTGTTTAACAATTTCAGAGCAACTGCAAGAATTGATTTGGGGCCAAAGACTGAGACATGGTGCTACACACACTTTCTAACTGTAGCCTCAACTATTTTGCAAATTGATTGTATGTGGGAGCAGTAGGATCTAAGTTCCATTAGGGCAGTGGTTTATTTATTTTATTCACTGCTGCATCTTCAGCATATAGAAAGGTACCTAAAATCTATAATAGACTCAGTGAATATTTATTGAATGAATAAATATATACATTAATGAACAAGGTAACAAGATCAAGTTATTTCAGAGGGTGGAAACATTCACACTCTAATTTTGAAATAATAAAATCCAACATTTTCTACAGCATACATAAATAGGATGATGCTTTATCAGAGTGGGAGTCTTGACATGCTTAATCAATATTCTGATTGATTGATTGATAGACCATAATCTACCTATCTGCTTTAATTTAGAAATACAGTAGTTCAAATGTGTCAAGTGAAAGTAAAAAAGCAACTAGTAAGGATGGTCCTATTTTTTTCCCCTTGCTGCTTCTTTCAGATCCTAATGCATTATCTGCTTTTGGCTTTTGTTTCCTCCATTACAAATAAAACGGTTTCCTTGGCTGCAAACTAATATCTGATTACTTCCTGCCTTTGAATAGCAATGATAGTATTGACTTCAACCTAGGATAATGACTTTCCTTGTGTTTTTTTCCCTTTAATTTTCTTTATTAAGTGAAAAAGAAAAAGAAAGTCAGCAATTTTAGAATAAAAAATGTAGTAAGACATTAACTACAAAAGGCGTTGCAAATCTTTCACAGAATAGCAAGCTGAACAGTGATATTTCTTAGAACGTCAAAAAAACAGGGTTTTGTTAAAGACACTAGACTAATGTAGGTTATTATAAGCTTTTAAATTTTTCTTCCTGAACAAGAAAGCTAACATTTTAAATACAACTAATATTTTAAGGTTATAAACACCTGTTGAATCCTATATGATACTTTTTAGTACTATTTGTCTATTTTCACAGCTGATTCTTATTTCTTTAAAGATTTGGAATATTCCTGGGGGCTAAGAGGGAAAGGAAAGATCCTGTATAACAAACACTATAAGATCTCCTGTCATAGGACTACAAAAGAAATGTTCTCATTAGAGCTTTCCCAAAAGAAATTATCAAGCAACTGAATACCTATCTGCATGTACACATAGAAATAAAAGCTCGGTGTCCAGAAGCCTTTATGAGCCAAGGCTTGGCCAGGTACCTGCTCACCTGGTAAAAGCTCTCCTCACTTCCTGGTTCAGTCAGGTTCTGACAACTGCATACCATCGTTTGATCACTGAATGTATTACCAACTTTCATGGTAGTAATTTCAAGGGGGAGAAGGGATCTTCTTGAAAATTAACTGTTGTTTTAAGAAAGAGAAATTCCAAAGGAAGTTAATTTAGATTGATTAAAGAATTCTAAAACATTCATTTCCCCTCAACTTACTGGTTCCTCAGCACACCTTGTTCAATATTGCCTCTCTTTTCCAATCATATCATGGGAAAGTAATCATCTCTCCCAAAGTCCACTCTTCATCCCTCCACTCCCAGTTTGTAGTCACTCATTTATATTGTATCCCAGTTTCCTTCTCTTGAAACCCTCTCAATTTTTTCATTTCCTTACATGGGAATTGTTCGCCTCAGTCTGTCCAACCTGCCTCTGGTTCTCTCTGGTGCCTGCAGTCCACTCAGCCTGCCTGGTCTGCAGTGGGTGGGCAATGTGACAATGGCATGTCACATCAGCCATCTGCATTATCCTGCCCCCAGGCTCATCATCACCATGATTATTGCCAAGATTAAAGACTAAGAAAGATAAAGGTGTGATAAGGGAAAATGAGAAATGCTTTGTGTCTTCCAGCAGTGTTACTGTATCCTTGGAAAATCAGTAGGGAAAGACCTACCAAGTGCTGAAGTCCCAATCTTTCACATGGTCCACTCATGTCTTTAGGTGTCATTATTTAAAATTTGAGAATATTGAGGAGATTACCAGAACTTTCCCCAATGATGTAACATACATCTTCTCTCCTCTCTCAGAAGAGAGAGTTGTGTGGTAGTTTCAGTAATAATTGTTCTATTTCCAACTATATTGTGCTGGGCAGAAAATTTTCAGATTATGAAATGTGATCAGTATACCATTCTTTATTTTTTTCAACCTACATACAAACACACACATCTTTATTCTTTCTTTTGTTTTTTTCTCATTAACATTTCTTTTTGTTTTTGCTCCATCTTGTTTGATTTTTAGTTATCCTAACCCTAATTTTTACATAATAAAAGCACAATTCACATTAGTTTACACAAAATAAAATGTGTTTATTGATCCATAAAATTACCAATCCAGAGATAGAACAGTTATGACCAGATTCAGGAATTTAACCATTTTATCAACAATCAACTGCCTCTCCAGCTCTCAGCTCCGCTTTGATGGTGTTATCTTAGTTCACAGACATGTGGTAGATCTCAATAATTTCAAGCTTATACAAAATTTCTTACAGTTTTCATCTTTTGAAACCCTTTCAATCTTTTCATTTCCTTAAATCAGAATTGTTTACCTCAGTCTGTTCAGCCTGCTTCTCATTCTTTCTGGTGCCTGCAGTCCAGTTAAGGGGAGAATATCACTTTCCTGATGATTCCTGACTGTGCTCAGAAGTCATAATTAACTTTAGACTCTTTTGCCATTTGGAGAGGTTGAAAATTTTCAAAATTATCCAGTCCTGGTTTCTTTTTGTTTAACAATTCTTTCTTGAATTTATCTCTTTATTCTTACATTTTATCATAAGCAGCAAAAACAAGCAACAGCTTCAACACTTTGCTTGGAAACCTCCTTAGTTCAATAACCAAGTTCATTATTTACATGTTCTTCTTTCCATATTACTATAGGTAAAAATTTCCCCAATCTTTCTTTCACTACATAACAGAGATCTTCTTTCCACAAGTTTCCAATAACATAGCCTTCGCTTCTTTTGGAGCACTCACTGGCAGCATCCTTAGAGCCAAGATGTCTACTAAGTCTGTTAAGGCAATGTAGGCTTCCTTTATCATAGTCCATAAAATCCTTCCACCATCTGCCCCCTGCCTGGTTTCAAAGCCACCCCCACATTTTTAGTTATTGTTACAGCAGTAGTCTCCTTCCAGATATCAAAATCTGGATTAGTTAACTATTGCTGTGTAATATTTTTACCACAAATTTAGCAGCTGAAAACAAGGTACATTTATTATCTCCCCGTTTCTGTGGGTCAAGCATTTGGGCACAGCTTAATTGGGGCATCAGCAAGTCAACAGTCAAGGTGTCAGTCAGGACTGAGTTCTCAGCTGAAGCTCCATGGAGGAAGGATCTGTTTCCAAGCTCGTGTCGGCAGCATTCAGTTCCTTTCAAGTTGCTGGACTGAGGGCCTCAGGCCCTTGCTGGTTGTCCACCAGTAGCCACCCACAGTTCCAGGCTGTACAGCCTTCTTCCTTGGCAGCTAACTTCCTCAAAGCCAGCAAAGGAGACAGAGTCTGCCAGCAAGACAGACATTGCAATCTTATAATCCTATCTAACTTAATCATGTAATATGTATCCGGTCACTTCTGCCATAATCTATTGGCTAGAAGTAAGACACAGGACCCATCCACACTCAGCAGGAAAAAAATATATACATGGTCTTAAATACCAGGAGATGGGAATTATGGAGCCTCCCTTAGAGTCTGTCTACCACACTGCTTTTATATTTTTTAATTATATGACTTGTAGAAAATATATGTTTGGATTTTGTTCTTTTTATCCATTCGGACAATCTCTGCCTTTAATTGGAGTGTTTAATCCAATAATGTTCATGTAATTATTTGCCTGGTTGATTTTGTGTATTACATTTTGTTACTTGTTTTCTATTTGTTTTCTCTATTTATTATTTCTCAGTTTCTCCTTTATTGTCTTTTTTGGATATTAGCATTTTTTTTAGAATTCCTCTTTAATTTTCCTATTGTCTTTTTAGTTATATTTTTGTATTTTTTTTAGTAGTTTCCCTAAGGATTGCAATATGCATCCTTAACTCTTCACAGTCTGCTTACACTTAATATCATTCCACTTTACATAATACATTAAAAAACTCACAACTGTATAGTTCCATATTACCACATCAGTCTTTATTTTATAGTTGTTATATATGTGACATCCACATGCACTATAAACATCAGAAACAATGCAATACTTTTACCTTGAAACAATTATATGGCTTATAAATAAAGAAGAAAAAAGTAATAAGAAACCAATGGTTTTCTGGCCTCCATGGTTTCCAATGAAAGTTCAACCATTAATAGGATCATTATTTCCCCATAAGCAACATTTTTTTTCTTGATGCTTTCAATAAAACTTGGTTCCTTTTACCAACTGAGGACAAAGAAACAGAAACAAATAAGTTCAATATAATATATAAGTGATAAGATCATTGGCAGTTTTGTTTATTAGCTTAGTTCTGGAGAAAAATAATTTACATTGTCATGATTAGAAAAATAGTTCTCTATACTGTTCTTTCTTGACTTTTGAGGACAAATACATTGAAAATATAGTTTTCCTGGGAGGATATACTGGCAAATAGTTTTTCTCAAAGGACATAGTTATGTGTACATATACGTGTGTGTTTGTGTGTGTGTCTGTATGAAAAAAATATATGTGCAAGCAAGATATAGTGTATTTTATTATATTTTTCTGAAAAATATTATTTTCAAAACTGCAGTAAAAATGCACAGTGGCAGAGATGTCCAACTTGAAGAGATCCATCCTTATGAGAAATACCCCTATACTGACAGTATTTTATCAAGTATACAACAATTTACTTAAGCAATATGGGACAGTAAAAAATGCCATAGTTTGTTGACTTGTCTGAGCAGTAAATGCTACAGTCAGTGTTTTATATCTTAGTGCTCTTAAACATGTCCAAATGAATTTCTTCTAAAGCCTGTTCAAAACACAAGGATAAACTAAATAAAAATAATTGTCAGGAGGACTGACATCAATCATGTTCTCACCTCCTTCAAAGAGTATTAAGCAGCTAAGTTATTGTTATCTTGGTTTTAATTTTCTGAATCTTTAATTTTTTTAAATCATTTCCTGTGCTTTCTTTGCCTCTTGTAAACCCTGTGTAGGTAGAGGGAGGTTAAGAGAAGACATGCCAGGTAGTTTCCTGTAAGTATATTTTATCAAGCAAGTCCATGGCCACCCAAAGGGTATATCAACTAAACAGGGTAGAGATCATAATGAGATGCATGTTTTACCTGGTTTCAGAGATTTTCCTTAGATATTGACACTTAATTTTCCTATCCAATCCATGTACCTACTTTTTGGTTAAACTTTCTAAATGTAATGTCTGTTCTTCTGGTTGAAAATAGCATATTTGTGAGGTTATATGAATTTTTCTTATATATCAAGCAGCCAGCTATTATGGATATAACTTCAAACATTTCAAATTATGCTTAGAGGCACCACTGTGATCTGAAATTAACTTTTTAAAAATGTGCAGAGAAATAAAACACCTCCAGAGCATGAAAATTTTAGTCTGGGTCATGTTCTTTCTGCATAAAATAATGTGTATATCATATAAATACTTTAATACTTTAATATAAATACTTTAATTTGATTTTCTTGGCACATTGCTAACCTTTCCACACCACTATTTTTCAGCCTTATAATAAACTAACTAGTCAAGGACAAGATTTAGCACATTTAATTCAAATACCTGGGAAACAATCATGAGCAAATAATGATTGCTGCACTAAGTCATGGGCTAGCAAGGATTAGATGGTCAGAAGACATCAGGAGTCAGCCTGTAGGATGAGCCTGCCTGTTAACAGTACCAGAGAACAAAACAAACATAAGTTCAAGAATCAAACAGGATGAGCCAAAAGCCAGTGGTAACCCGTTAGCAGTGAGGTAGGAATCACATTTAGACTCCAATACCCTGCTGCCATTTCCATTACCCTACATTGCATGACAGAGTTAGCATAACTTCCAATAGTATTCATTTTTTTCTAACCAAAAAAAAAAAACAAAACCTGTTTGTTTTGAATATTAATACCATAAAAGTTTAACTAAAAACCATGAGTAAATATGCTTAAAGGATATTTTCAACAGTAAGAAATAAGACTTGATATTTTCCATTTTCTTAATAGTGGCCATTCTAATTGGTGTGAAATTGTATCTCATTGTGGTTTGATTATATTGCCCTGATGGCTAATGATGTTGGACATCTTTTCATGTGCTTTCTGGCCATATGTATATCTTTTTTGGAGTGATATCTGTTCAAGTCTTTTGCCCATTTTTTAATTGGTTTGTTCGTCTTTTTGGTGTTAAATTGAAGTAGTTCTTTATATATTCTGGATATTAACTTTATCAGATATTTGGTTTCCAAATATTTTCTCCCATTGGGTAGATTGTCATTTTACTTTCATGATAAAGTCCTTTGAGACACTACAGTTATTAATTTCAAGGAGGTCCTAATTCTATATTTTTTTCTTTTGTTGTTTGTGTTTTGGATGTAAAGTATAAGAAACCATTGCCTAACATGAGATAACAAAGATGTTTCCCTATGTATCCCTATAGTTCTGGCTGTTATATTTAGGCCTTTGATCCATTTTGAGTTGATTTTTTGTATAAGGTGTGAGATAGCGGTCCTCCATTTTATGCAAGTAGAGATTCAGTTTTCCAAGTACCATTTGTTGAAGATACTACTCTTTCCCTATTGAGTGGTCTTTGCTCTCTTGTTGAAAATCAATTGACCATAAATGTGAGGGTTGATTTCTGAGCTCTCAATTGAATTCCATTAGTCCATATGTCTATCCAGTATGTGCCAGTACCATGCTGTTTTGACTACTGTGGCTTTCTTATAAGTTTTAAGATTGGGAAGTGTGAATCTCAAACTTCATTCTTCTTTTTCAAGATGGCTTTAGCTATTCAGGGTCCCTAACCCTTCCATATAAATTTGATGATTGGCTTTCCATTTCTGCAAAGAAGGTTGTTGGAATTTTTTTTAACATATCAATTTTATTGAAACATATTAATAAAGCATAAATCCATCCAAAGTGTACAATCAATGGTATTTGGTGTAATCACATATTTGTGCATTAATCATGTCAATCATTCTTAGAGAACTTCCATTATTCCAATAATAGTAATAATAAACAAACAAAACTCATCACCTCTCAATCTCTCTATGGTACATATAGCTGCTATTCTTTTTCCTTCTCTCTAGTATATTTGTATTTATGTTTTGTAAAAAGTCTTATATATGCAAAATCACCCATATTCATGTTTTACATGAGGTCTTACTATCTTATACAGTCCCATGTTACAGTTTTTAGCTTTCCTTCTAGTAATATACATGACCTTAGACTTTCTCTTTCAACCACTGTCATACCAATATCAGAGCTCTAGTTACAAACACCATGATATGCTTTCACCATTTCTAATCATTTCCAAAGATTTACAAACAACTTCTTAACAGTTCTGCACAGATTAACCCTCAGCTTTCCATTCTCTACCCTCTTCTAGTTTCTGGTGACCTATATTCTAATTATTAACTCAATGAGTTTACTCAATATACTTAATTCATAATAGCACAATCATACAGTATTTGTCCTTTTGTGTCCGGCTTGCTTCACTCAACGTGATGTCTTCCAGGTTCAGCCATGTTGTCATATGCTTCATGACTTCATTTCTTCTTACTGCTGCATAATATTCCATCATGTGTATATACCACAATGTGCTTATCCATTCATTTGTTGATGGACACCTGGGTTGTTTCCAACTTTTGGCAATCATGAATAACACCGCTATGAACTTTGGTGTGCAGATGTCTGTTCCTGTCTCTGCTCTCAGTTCTTTTGGGTATATATCTAGCAGTGGCATTGCCAGGTCACATGGCAAGTCTATATTCAACTTCCTTAGGAACTGCCAAACAGTCCTCCACAGTTCCTATACCATTCTACATTCTCATCAACAGTGAATAAGCGTTCCTATCTCTCCACATCCTCTCCAATATTTACAGTTTTCCTACTTTTTAATAGCAGGTTGTCTAATAGGTGTGAAATGAAATATCATAGTTTTGATTTGCATTTCCTTAATTGTTAGTGAAGTTGAACATTTTTTCATGTGTTTTTTTCACCATTTGTGTTTCTTCTTTGGACAGTTGTCTTTTCAAGTCTTTTGCCCATTTTTTAATCAGATACTTTGTCTT
>JAQZBX010060059.1:0-17385 GCA_029593785.1 Cabassous unicinctus | reverse complement strand
GGCAGAGACACAGCGAGAGCAGAGCACAGAAGGCAAGAGAGAGAGAAGTTCGGCCTTTGTGCTTGCTTTTTAAACTATTAGTTATTTTGCGCCTTTGTTAATGGCATGGGAGAAGTTCCAGCTGTTTACTCTTTTGATTGATTACCCCACCCATCAATTCCCCAGGAGGGCCCAATGATAAGGTCCCTGGAGAATATCCTGGGCTTCTCCTGGCTTCTGGAGGAAATCTCATTCTGAATGGCAGAAATATCATGAGGGTCTTCCAACAGCCATCTTGGGGGTATCGATGTCCACATGGACTTTCTGCTAGGTTCCAGATCCATCTATTGATTCCCTATTTTACTCACCTGCTTCAATTCCACTGAAGTGGGGGAGGGAGAAGGGCAAGATGGTGAGAGAGAAACAACGGTAAAGAAAAGTGTAGAAATACGAAGTGTCCTACCTGAGGTATATAAGAATGCTATGAACTTTTGCTTCAAAAAATGAATAAATTCAGAAATCTAAGAGATTTATTAAGTTTTGAACTTTTAGGGTATTGACATAATGTCGTTTTCCACTTTAAAAACAAGCCTTAGAGAAATGCAATCTAGCACCTGTTTCTATGGAAACAGAAAGACAAATTCACAAAACACTACCTCCCAATTCAATTTTGTGTAGCCATGTATACATAATTTAAGACAGACAATTTGATAATGAGTTAGAGTTGAACTTTAATGGACAACATTTACTTAAAACCTTATCCTCGGGACATTTTTCATTCTTACTACCTGTCATTAACCTTTCTGAAAGAATGTAAAAAGCTATCCCTCCTTATATATGAAGGCACTTTCTCTCAAATAGTTAGAGCTCCAAAGTAGTATCAGGTGCTCAAGCTACTTGTCATCAAGACAACAAAATTATTTCTTTTTAATATAATCATATGTATTCTTCACTTAATTTAAAATGCAATGGTTAAGATTTAACCATTTATACATTCCTTAAATTTCAGTGTTTTTTTTTTTCCAAAAAATCTATACACTTAATATCACTGTGTATTGGTGAATAAAAATATTTCCCTGTCAATTTCTCTTTATATATTTTCTTGTGATATTTATTGAAAGATGCAGAGGCATCTCTATTGTCATATACCATCACCCAAATAATTATCAGTAGAGTTATTGATATAATATAAGCATATGTTAATTTCTTATACATTTGCATCTTACTCAGGTAATTGAAATTATTACTTTACCCAGTCCATGGACTACATGTAGTTTCCACTAGGAAGTTAAGAACTGTGCAATTGCTTTGAACTAAAACCTGTAAGTGGCTTAATGAAGTATGTGTGTTTTAGACTCAGTAAGCAGATCATAAAGGAATAAGGAAGTTAAGCACTTTGTAGCATTAACTAGACCTTTAACTTACTAGATTTAACATGCCTGGTTCTGATCTTAAAAAAATAAAGACTAATTCAAGTAAAAGTTTGAAAAACGGCATTCTAAAGTAATACAGCCTTGCCCCCTATTTTTGGCCTATGATATGCTAGCATTCTGAAATATCTTTAGCTGTAAAGAACACAGGAATATTAGAGGTCAACAGGAAGAAGAGGAATTTTGGAGCCCAATGACTTAACTCTTAGGGCTTAAAATTTGCATTTGCATGCTGCTTTGAAAAGGTTTTGACATTGGTTTGATGCATTCTTTGTTGCCTGTTTGACCTCAGCTCTTCTTTTTCTATTTGTATCCTTTAAGCATAGTAACTAGTTAAGGTCCTTGCATATACTGGAATTGTGTTCCTCAAATACTGTTGAAGAGAAAATTTAAGCCACTAAAAATAGACATCTATGAAACTGCTAGGTTGCAGGGACTAAGGTTAGATCAGTTACTGCCAAGTACAGAAGCTAAGGCACTATAGAGTTTTGCCCTCTCTGTTGGTAATCAGGAGATCTATTTATAGATTCACAGTCTTCCTGACTCTTTAAAAGGATAATCAGTTAGAAAGCCTCATTTCAAGTGACTAACACAAACAGGGCATTTTCTCTGACCATGATTTTATTTCTAAAACTGTTGATGACCTGATAACTAATTTCCATCCTAGAGTAACTCTATACGCATATCTATAGGCAGAATATGCCTCTCTTTATCAGGTGTTAACTTCAAAAAATGTTGAGGTTATGGGTTACTGGTAATGCATCTGTGAACCAAAGGAGCTATTTTATTACCTGAAAAAAATATTTTTGGCTTCAAGTTGCTGAAATTAGATTAGAACTGATTCTGATTTTATTACCCAAATATGCACTGGCACAAACAACTGCAGCAAACTACATCCCAGTTTGGCACTTACTGAGTTCTCCAGATTTTTTTTAATCCACCAATATAAATGAAGTTGTTTATTTTTCTGTGTTCTTTATTGTGGAAGGGGATTAAAGTATTCCTAATAAGAATTTTTAAATCTCACAGTCATTAATTTCAGCTTTCTAAACATAAGCTTGCAAGAGTAAAGTCAATTTTGATTAAATATATAAATTGTGTACTCATCCTTCTGACTTATTCACAATTCAGTAAACAGAACATATACTTACATGCATATCCACCAGAGCAATTATGTTATGGAAAATGGACATTAAACTCAAGAACTGGCTGCAAATATGCCTAGTTCCTTTATTACAAAGTAAAGAGAAACCAAATGAGGTTGACATATGTAAAATAATGGTAATGAGAAACATAATGTGCAATTGAAGAATAAGTAGGTGTTGGAATAATTAAAGAAAAAAATACAGTTTAAAGCTTAGACTGACTTATCTTTAGATTTGGTTTTACATGCAAAGTCTTTGATATGCAAAGGCTAAGGAGGGAATATGTGCCTCTTTTTAAAATTGGAGTTCCCATTGCTGCTTGCTGTTACAATATCCAGCAGAGGGAGCAAAAGCTAATGAATAAATTATGTAAGTGGTAAAAACATCACCAATGATGCTGTTGATGAGCAGTAACATTTAGAAAAGGCTTGATTATTTCAAACATCAAAACACAGGAGAGGAAAAATATCTCAAGTTTATGTCATTAAGAATTCTGTTTTCAATCACTAAAAGATTATGTGTAAACAAAGAAATCTCTAACCAGACAACAATTAAAGTTAAAACTCTCCTGACTTTAGGCCATACTTTGATGCCACACCATTCCATCAAGAGTCAAAAGAATTTTCAGATCTCAGAATTACTAGTGTGCTTTGCTCTACTTGTCCTGATAATGGTGATAGAACAGAATTTGCAAGAAATTTCTAATGGATGAAGTTTTTCAGTGGTTTGTGGTCTAGATTTTTCTCAGGGTTAATGGCATGGCCACACAATTGGTTTTGTCAGATAATATGGTGTCAGTGACAAAATCACAGTAATTTCTGAAATTTAACTTCTTTGCTTAAGCAACATTTTTTGGCAGTACTTCTTTGGCTGATGTCCCAGGTGTTCATGGAAAGTCCTGATTATAAATCACACAAAATCATTTAAATCTGATTTCCTTTGCTTTATCAGAAGATGAGGTAAATATGGTGCATAATTTGAATTTTCCTGCCTGTTAACATGTCCTTTGATGTGTATTAGAATTTTTTTTCTGAAACAATCACCAGATCAATTATGTTATGGAAACATGGACATTAAACTCTAGAATTGGCTGCAAATGTGCCTAGTTCCTTCTTTATAAAGTAAAGAGAAACTAATTGAGGTGTCAGAAAAACACTGGTCGACCATTTTTTTTACCTTGCAGAAAATACTGCATATGCTCACATTATTGGATTCACTGGCTTGAGAACAGCCTGCTGCCACCTAGCTTTCATGGTTTGTTTGTTTGTTTGTTTGTTTGTTTGTCTAATCAGGGTATCACAAGCCTAGTGACATAAAAATTTGTCAGACATTGTCTCTTTCTCAGGTGATGCATCCCTATTTTTTAAGATAAATATTGATACCTTGTACCCTGAGACTCTGTCTCCAACCCTATTTGTAGCTAATCTCACCCTGCCATAGTGAGAAATCATATCTATGACCTCGGCCCAACAGTTTGGCAGTCATAAGGAAGAAAATTTTTCTTCTAATCTTGACCTGGTCACACAGGTCTGGTACTAGGTTGTTTTCTTCCTTCTTCATGTGTCTTCACCATTGTCTGGATGACCTGTCATTACCCCTCTTCAACTGGGTCTTGCTACTGGAATGCCCCTTGCTACTTCCAGGCTTCCCTTTCTGACAAATACTGCCTTCCTGTCTCGAAGTCAGAACTGGCATTTCTCAGACTCATTATAAAGAACTTTCCATTCCTTAATTGGGCAAATTGCTTAACTTCTCGGTATCTTAATGTCTTCATTTATAAAATGGGGGTAAAGGGAGGAAATACTTAAATGAACTAAGATATGTAAGTGCTTGGAATAGTGCCTGGCACAAACTATCACAATGGTTGCTAATTTTTATTGTAGTGGCAGTGGTGGTAGTGGTTGCCTCCCCCAACTCAACATGACAAGTTTTCCTAAATTACTGACTTTTGCCTACTGCTCTTCTCCTAGATTCCATATCTAGCTTACCTAGAGCTCCTATATTTTATCCTTTTGGCACCTGTTACATCCTCAGGGACAAGTGATATTGCATGTTCAGAGACCACCAAACCACACTGAATGTGATAAAGTAAGACCATGTCAAAAATAGGGCAGCTTTCTTGTACTCCAGTCTCCAAAATAGTCATTCTGGAATTCTAAAAATATGGTGGTGGCAGTGACATTAGGTTTTGAATTTCTTTGAATCCCACTTATGAAACAAAAAGACCAACTAGAATAGAAAAACCAAAAACTGATGGACAACATTGACACAAAAATAGGTATCAAGGTTTCCTCATAAATGCCAAAATATGAGCCGAACATTTCATGACCTATATGATATTAAAATCTTTGCTGGAGGAAACAGAGGTAAGTAACAGGGTATCTAATGGAATTGAGACCAGGATTACCTCAAATTGCCGATAGATACTCACTAGAAATTATGTCAATTCAGTTTGATAATGGCAGCTGAAACCAAGGGAGGTGTTTTTATATACTACAATTCACCAGGTTAGTGAAAAGTCTCCACTCAAATATCTGAAGGGTCTGAACTCTCTGGGACCCATGAATATTTGAAACTTACCCAGTGAACTCCATCCAAGGAGAAACTTCTGGGAATAGAACCCAAATTGAAGAAACAAGGACAATAGATGAAAAGGAAATGGGAAATCCAGCTAAAAATGGGAGAAGTGAACAGAGAGGTGAACAGAGAGGAGATCTTAAAAGTACCCAAAAGGGAGCTCTAGACCTGTGAAATTAGAAATGGTCTCCTCCCTCTTAAAAAATCAGGAAAAAAATTGTTTTCATGCAATAAAGAAAAATAGCAATAGAAAAGGTCGAATGCTATAGACAAAAAAAGAGAGAGAGAAAGAGAATAAGAAAGACAATGGTACTGCTACAGAAACTGAAAGCAGATCCAGAACTTTATGCACATAAGACAGAAGAAAAGTGTAACCTAATATTAGAAAGCAGGCTAAAAGAAAAACTTCTAATGACAGAATATATATTTTAAAAAAAAACTTCTATCACATTTAGAAAAACTGAGATGGAAACCTGGAACTCAGGAAAGAATTAGAAATTAAAGAAAAGGTCATATCAGACAAGAAAGTAAAACTTGAACACCCACGTAAGAGAATAACTGCAAGAGAAAATGCCTTAAGAATTTTAGAAGTTAAAAAGAAGGAATTTTTTTAAATAAAAATTTTAAAATAAAAACACAAAACTATACAATAGAAAATGACATATGTAAACGCTAAGCAACAAGATCCAAAATAGGATTTTCTAAAGAAAAAATCAAAGCAATGAAACAAAATGAAACTTTTTGGAAAAAAAATTGAAGCTACAGATTGAAAACAAATACCACATACCAGGAGGGGTGACCCAGAATAAACAGTATCAAGATGCACTGTGGTAAGTATATTGGAATTTAAAGAAAAGGGGAAAATAATACACACGGGTAAGAAAACAAGATTGTCATCAGATTTTTCAAAAAGAACTCTTTATGACTGAAATAAATGTAGTAACATTTTTGAGATACTCAAGGAACTATATTGTGAGCCAAGGATTTTAGACCCACCAAACTGATTTTCAAATATGAAGGCAGCAAATATAGTTATCAACATAAAAGAACTCAGAGAATATTGTTCCCCTGAGGTCTTCAGAGAAATGTACTAGAGTAGGAGCCTGCAAAGTACAACTTGTGGGTTAAATCCATCCCCCCACCTGTTTTGTAAATAAAGTTTTATTGCAAAACAGCTACACTCATTCATTTGTATTTTGTCTATGGCTGCTTTTACAGTACAAAAGCAGAAATGAGTAGTAGACCCAATGGCCAAATGACTCACAAATCCTAAAATATTTACTACCTGGCTCTTTACAGAAAAAAATTATCAGCCCTTCTGATAGAGCATAAGCTTCAGACAGTCAATATGAGATTATAGAGACATATCTAGAGGGACTGGGGGTTAGCAATAAAAATGTTTATACCTGTAAAACTAACACTAAATGAAGGCTATAATAGAGTATAGATTGTAAAGTTTCTGTGATTTGACAATGTTGACACTATGCAATTTTCCAAAAAAATGGGAGGAGAATAGGAAGAGCTTATGAAAAGTAGGATATGCTTGCTGAATGCCTTATAGTTATTAATTGGGAATAAAAGAACAGCACTTCAAATCAAGTGCTTAGAAGAGAAAATGAAGAGGGAAGAAGACTGATTTTTAATATTGCTCCTACCAGGGAAACAACAAGCAATAATTTTTTAAAAAAAGAGGTTACTAAACTTGTTATATGAGGTATTCATATAAGGATGACCATTAAAACAAAAATACAAACTTTATGTAATCTAAGTATATTTTGAAAAATAAAAAAATAAAAAGAATCTTCTCCTACAAGGAGTAAAGGATATGGTGAGACATTGGAAGAATGCAGCTAATGTAACTTATAGACTATAGCTAACAATAATATTGAAATATTTTTGTAGCAAAGGCAAAGAAGGTAATAAATCCATGCTAAAGGTCAAAAAAATATGTAATGCTTACATAATTTGTTAAGCTTTTTGCATATTATTTTTTGAAGTTGAAATAGTTTACTTTAAAAAAATACAAACTTTCATACACTCAAATACATACAAGTATATACTTACATGTGCTGTAAACAAGAGAAAAATAGAAAGAACAGATAGAATATACTATGTACTGAAAGTCTATTTACATAAGAGACTTGTATTCATATAAATATCCTATAAAACAATGTGGCAGGATTGAGACAAAACATAGATTTTTCTATATATTTCATAAATATATAGGTACTTAACACAAGACAAAAAAATTCCAGATAAATAACAAAGAAAAATTCAACTCTATATTTCTAGATACGTCAAGGAGTAATCTCCAGGATGTATTAAATGAAAAAGGAAAAAAAATAAACATAACAAGATGAGGAAAACATGCACAGTGTAGCAATTTGGCAGTTTGATATAGTTAAGAATTTCAAAAATAGATTTTGGATTATGCTTGCAAACTGGTCTGTTCATCTGGACATGATTAAGTTATGATTAGGGCTTTGAGCCCCACCCCTTGGTAGGTGGGGTATTAAAGATAAAAGACATGGCAAAGGACAGAGTTGGAGTTTTTTGAGTTGGAGTTTTGAGTTGGAGTTCTGAAGCTGAGTTTTAGTGCTGGAGCCCAGGGAAGCAAGCACACAGAGGAGCCTGGTCGTGAGGAAGGAGAGAAGGCTCCAGGATAGAGATGAGCCATTCACCTGACAGCTCACAGCTGGCCTTGTGGAAAGACGCAAAGGCTAGAGAGCCTCATAGTCTAACAGCTGACCTTGTGGAGGAAACAGAGGAGCTGAGCACAGAGAGAAACAAAGCCCCAGGAAGAGAAGAACCCAAGAAGCCTGAACCCTGGCAAATGTCAGCAGCTGTCTTGCTCCAACACTTGGCAACAGACTTTGGTGAAGGAAGTAACTTGTGCTTTATGGCCTGGTAACTGTAAGCTTCTACCCCATATAAATACCCTTTATAAAAGCCAACAGTTTTCTGGTATTTTGCTTCAGCACCCCTGTGGCTGACTAATACACCCGGTAAGCCACCATTTATCCAAAAAAAAGAAGAGGGAAAAGAATATATACATATCTGTTTATTTAAAAAAAAACAATGTAAGCAATGTGATGTCAAACCTTAAAATTAAAAATAAATGGTGGAAAGTGGATGTGGCTCAATCAGTTGGGCTTCCGCCTACCACATGGGCGGTCCCGGGTTCTCCCTAAAGAAGATGAGCTGGTGCTGCACCCACCGCAATGAACTAGATGCCGCCACAACAAGCTAGATGCTGGCACAACGAGCAGATGCCTAAACGAGCAGATACCACAAACCAGCAGATGTCACACCCTGCAGGGAGCAGATGTGTCTCAGGCCATTGGGCACTTGTCTCCCAGGTGGGAGGTCCTGGGTTCAGTTTCCCGGTACCTCCTGGAGTAGGCAAGCAAGCAATGAGCAGACAGATGAAAGAACCATCTGAGGGAGGGGGGTGTAAATAAAAATTAAATAAAGTAAATAAATAAATCTTAATAAAATAAAATAAATGATTACCTATAGGGTGAGAGAGAGAATAGGTAGAACAAGTATAGGATCTAGACTTCTTTTAAAATATCCTGTTTTGTAGATGTGACTTTGGAGTCTTGAAAATATTTTACTAATAAAACAATTTTTAAAAAAAAAACTAAAAATACTAAATTAATTTTTGAAGAAAAGAGCCTAAGTGCATATTCACTAGCAGCATAACCACTCAAAAAGGAAATGGTCCAAGTGGCATTAGAACATAAGTGACTTAAATGTGACATTAAAACACAGTCATTTGACTATCACTTTCAGTAATCATACTGTGCTCTTCACATTATTATCCTGAAAACTGTTGTGTGTGTGAGTCATGGTATTAAATAATTAGTAATTATTTAATAGTCTTCATTTATGAAGTTATTCAAGTAAATGAAAGAAGATATAAATGTAAAACAGAAGAAATTGAACAAAACCCCTGTAATCCTGAATTGAATTAAATGTACCTGAATGGATTCATAATGTATTTTTTAAAAACAAAGTAAAACAGAAATTTCTATCTCAGTCCACTGAAAAGATCTAAAAATAATGAACAAACAGTAACAATGAAACTGTTAAATTTTAATAGTTCTCACACAATTGGTAGAAACACTGTGTGTCCACATGTGCCTGCTTCATACCAGTAAGAACAGTTATGTCCATATTGTAGTTTTGAGATACTATTTTCTCCTATAAAAAGTAAACAATGCTCCTTGGAAAGTGGCTGATCTTGACCAGGGGCAGGAACTTGTTAAAGATGAGTCTGAAACATCTTATTATACCCAATGTCAAGAACGCTATCAAAGGCTATTAGGATTGTGTCAAAAGGATTCAGAAACCAATGTGAAGAGACTCCCACAGGCCAAATTCGGGATTATTTGAGATTCAATATGAAGTAATAACTTCAGTCAATTGAAACCCATCAAATGTGTTTAAATACATGATTTAAGAACGTTTTTTTTTTTTTTTAGAAAGGTAATTGTTCACCAATGGAGGATACTAGTGATTGTACTCTTAATTCTGATAACTGGTAAATAAAGAAAACTGATCATGCATTTACCTTGTCTTTTATATATGAACTGACAACCAAATAGCAGATGAGGGGAAGTTTCTCTTTATACAAGTGTTCCAAGTAATAAATGAAAAGGAAATAAGAGCATTAGAGTATCACAATTTTGCAAATCCAAATGAATTAATGACTTCAGGTATGATCAACAACAGCTGTTAGCATTTAAAATGAGACATAGCTGGTTACTATCGGCTCCTGATGGAAGGATACATGACCACCTATGAATAGTCTTAACAACAACAACAGCAAAATAGAACCTTAATCTGATCAAGCTCCTAGATCCAACACCCAGTTTACAATAAATACAGAGGAAAGAGGAAAATATTAAACAACACCATGGGGTTTTATGGGAGAAAATCAACATACTGTGGCCAAGTGGCAGCTTGGTAAGTGACTTAGTTCAGATAAGAATAGGAAAAGCAAAGAATGTCCTTCTTTGGAAAGGGAGCAGTTCTGTTCTTACTTGTTTGAAGCAGGCATGTGTGGACACACAGTGTTTCTACCAACTGTGTGGGAAGTATGAAAACTGAAGTGAGAATTCTTAAATGTCCCAACATAACAGAAATCTGTAATCACTTCAGAGAAATTATATGTGAACATTTTTAAACTTAGAATAAGTTGAATAGCTTATTTTGTAAAAAGAGAATCCTTGTCAAATTAACATTCTTCAAAGAAGAGAATCCTTGTCACAATACCATTTCATTTTTCATACATGAACTAGACTTGAGTTTTCTGTTTTTTTCCATACTTCTAATGTTTACAACTGCACCACTATGATGCAGTTTGATTACTTCCCTAAAGGAAAAGTATAAAAACCCTAAAGTTAGTTTCTTTTTTTTGTTCTTTAGGGGAAAAAAAGAAAACATTAAGATTATCTAGTGTAAAGTAACAGCTGCTGAAAAAGTTTTTGTTGGAAAAACTATACTCTATATGAATAGAGTAATGATATTCAATAATCAATGCAGAAATACAATGGAGGGGACCTACATAGACATTTACACAATGTTTTTTAGAAGTATAAAAGGAAATGCTACTCCCCTAGAATGTACAGAACATACACAAAGAGATGGAGGAGAAACAATGTTGCAAGGCACGAAGTTCTACATGTTTATGGATACAAGGAAAACCTTTCAAGATGATTTAAGGGCTAGTGTTTAGTCTGAGAGTAGAAGGGGGGTATAGGTTTGTCCTTCTTGCAGCTTCAACCACAGCACATTTCCCTTTCCCTGCAGATTCTATATCACCCTTGTCAGGATTTAAATGGACCCCCTATTTCTGCATGCTTCTGGAAGACCATTCTTCTCCCAGCATCAACATGCCCTCAGCAGTAATTAGGGAGGACACATAGACGTCTTTTAATTCTTGATGAAAGGCTGCTGCCCTGACTTTATTAATGAACAGGATTTAAAGGGAGGATGTTAACAGACCTCCTGTACTTCTGAGGAGTTCATCATTTCTCCCTGCTAAATTTTTCCACCTCACCACTGCAAACTACTTAAGAGACCTGATGCCCTATCTACCCCCATTTATCGATTATCAACCTCACTTATTATGCATCATCTCTAGGACTCTTATCTCCATATGGTTTAGTATATCTCTGATCTCATCCTATCTTCTCTATATCCCCATCATTCAAACCTATCTACACTCATACCCCTGGAACTCATGTCCATCATCAGCAAAATCCCTTATGTTCTCAACGTCTTCTCTGAACATTCCCTTCACTTTCTGGATCTAAATAAAACCTGTTTTTCCCCTCTCATATGGTGACTCTTTTCTCTCCTACATCCATCAACCATTGATCCAGGATTTGGGGTAGGCATTCTCCTTAACTACCATTGTTGCTTCTAAACATTCTTCCCCCTTCCTCCCTAAATCACAGATCAGATTATACCACATGCCATCAAGTTATACCACACCCACCTGCACCTGAGACAGTTTTCTTTCCTCTGGTTCACTTCTTATTCACTCATGGTTTTGCTGGAAAGCTCACTATTTCTCTCCACCTTTATTCTTGGTCATTCTTGGTGATAGATGATTCTTCCAACATCTCCAATATTGATTCTTTGATTTCCTTCACTTCATGATCTTTTCCTCCACCCCACCATAGCCACATACTCCTTTGGTCATACTTCAGATGTCATTTCCAAAAACTTCATCCTCTCCAGAAACACAAGGATGAAGCATTTCCTCTCAGAGAAAAAAATTCTATCCTTCTAGATCACTCACTCTCACTCTATTGAGTCTTCTAACCCACTAGACTTCCAATTCATAGATCCCACCATGATCCAACTCTTTCCATCTCCCCATTATTTCTTTACTTTGCTCTCCACATAGTGTAAATTCCATGGTTCATCATTCCAATTACTCCTTGTGAAATATATGAATGAACAATAAAATATGTATGTCTTCATATGGGTTAGAGTAGAAAAATACAAAAACATACTGGAATTGAAACCAAGGAAAATATATGAAGCATTCTCTTTAATTAGAAGGGCTTCCTTCCTTCCTTTTTTCCTTCCTTCCTTCCTGCTTGATTTAGTCATTTTGGCATCTTTAAATTCAGTGAATGGCACTTGTAATTATATTTGGCCCAGATATGTATTAATTTTATGTTTATTGTAAGATTAATGCATTGCTTGAGTGTAAACCAAGAATCTTGTTGTGCAGCTCAGAATTTAATCTTGCTTTTGAGGAGTTTGTAATGTGAAATCAAATAGCTTTTCTTAGGGTCAAGTACTTTATATTAAGCATGGCATCAGAAATGTAAGAAGACACATGGAAAATGCTTTAGACACAGAAATAAACACTGTAACTAATCTTTGTCTATATACAGACTCAAGCAACTATAATGAAACAATTATAAAATTTTAAATTTGAATATATTATCAGTGTGTTTCTATTTCTTGCATATGGTCCTATGCATATAGTTCAAGAATAGTCTATGTTTATTTGAGTAGAATTTGGAAACTGTCTTATTTTAAAAGGATTTTAGGAAGAATGCCAAATTCATAATATATAGATTTTTCTTTTCTGTTACTCACATATAAACAAGGAATTCCTTTTGATTAGATAGTAATGATAATGCTAATACTGATCATATTTATTTCAGTAGGATTTTAGCAACTTACAAAGGTCTGAGAACAAACACATGAAAAGAAAAATATTTAAAACAATGTGTTTTTCTTGGCAAAATTTCCTTGCAAACTTGAATAATCTAGTTAGAAAAATATAATTTGATGATTTCAGAAAAGTTTTTCTGACTTAATATCTGACATGTTTTACTCTCCCATTTTTATCTTTGTGTTTTCTTTAGATAAGAAATGTTGAAACCAATCAATGTTTAGACAACATGGGCCGCAAGGAAAATGAAAAAGTGGGTATATTCAACTGTCATGGTATGGGAGGAAATCAGGTAAACTCTCTTTTTATCAGCTTCATATTTTTGGAGAAAAATATTATTATTAAAACTATCAATTTAGACCATGGCCCACATTCCAATAACAATCAGGCCTTCGTTTTGTAAGTTAATGGGCATTCAAATCAAGAATTAATTTAGCTATTTTATTGTTCCCAATATCTTAAGAGAGCACTGAAAATTTTAATAAAAATGACAATTAATACTCCTTTGGGAAATGAAAGGGAAACAAACAAACAAAAAATCTCTTTAAAAATGCTAGAATGGGGCTATTCCTAATAGAAGAGGCCGGATTATCAGATACTTATTTCTCAAAAACCATCCTGACCTTGAGTATGTGTGGAGATACTCTGAGGTTATTATATACTTCATTCCTGATACACTTTTGTTTCCATTTTTACATTGAATTCCAGGTTTCCTACATTTGAAAGGTAGAGATTTCAACTCTCTGGCTCACAGTGTCTTCTAAGGAAAGGGAAAGGCTGGTTATCACTGTTCCTTGTTAACACTGATTGGGTCTCAGCCAGTTCAGGTGCAACATTCTTGTGCAGTGGGGACCTATTGTTACCAGAATAACAGCCAAGAGAGAAAATGTTGTGAATTAAATACTCAATTAAAAGGGGAAAAAAATTCTACCTAGAAAAAACAAAAAAAAGAAAGGGCAACACTTTCAATGAGCCTAGAGTTAATGAGGAAAGCCAAATATTTCAGACCCATCTCACTACCAAGTATGAACAAAACAAATGGGGACTACAGTTTATTTACTACCTTAATTGTCTGAATAATACAAAATAATCCCTCAACAACTATGATGCCTTCCCAATGGTGATTATTCTAAATTTATTTTACAAATTTTTCATATGTAATGGTTTCTAGGAGTTTTGAAGTTCAATGAAATCTAAAAATGCATGGGTAAGCACATTTCTTACAATTTTGCTTTGCCTGTATAGATGCCCTTTGGTCCAGGTAAACATTTAGTATTTAAACAAGTTTGCCAACAGACTAAAAGTTTAGGACAGCCTTTCTGTGTGACAGTCCAATAAATTATCAGGGACTTATCAAATTATTAAAAGGATATTTGTGCTCTTGCTAAACATGGCAAAGTGACTTTGCGAAGTGGGCCACGTGTGGTTGCCTTGCTGTGAGTCCTCTGGCTAGAACAGCCTGGCTGCCCGGGTCGCTTTAAGAAGTAAACTTTGGAATCCCAGGGAACTGTAACAACAAAGCAGAGTTGGAAATAGCTGATCCTCCACATGTTGTCTACAGAAGTGGAGGAGAATCACACCAGTGAGTTCTTTATATAGTGGTAGAATTTGTGGGTTAAATGAAATGACTTAGCAAGAGATATTTTGCTCAGGTATATTGAGCACATTATTATGGCTTTATTTGTGCTGCAACTGGATGTTTCAAGATTCCAGAGGTAAATGCATGTTTAATCTGGTACTGTAAAGCAAGAAGAAAATGCCCCTATTGACTTTGGGCACCCATATTTCAAATAACGCCTATATGACTCAATGGAGAATTTTTAAAGGAAGTTCTCCAGCTCAAAAAAAAAAAAAAAAAAGGCTTACTTATTAAAATTCTAAGTAGTGTTCCAAAGTTTCAATTTAAGCAAGAAATATTTCAAAGCTTCTAAATCGTAGCATAAAAAAGTGACTATATGGGAGAAGATGTTAGAACAAACAAGATAAGCAGAGTAATGAAAAAGCATTCAAAAGATAGACAAACTTATTGTTATACTGATTCACAATGAGGGGGTATGGCCTTTACTGCCAAAAAACAATGGAATCTTGGCAAGTGCATATAGCTCAAGTGATTGAGTGCCTGTTTCCCATGTTTGAGGTCCTGGGTTCGATCCCCAGTACCTCCTAAAACAAACAAACAATGGAGCCCTGATTAATTTAGTTGGAAATAACAAAAATACTATCAGAGGATTAAGTGTGTAAGAATTTACTTTCTTAAATACTAAGAAGTTTGAAAGTAGTGAATTGCTGGTCTTTGTTCAGGTCCTCAGAGATTCCCTTAGGAAACCCAACTCTTTCCTTCTATTCTTCAATCCTTTGAGGTGGCTTTTATCATCAGGTGTTCACAAGAGGACTGCTGAAACTCCAGACGTCATGTCCATATTCAAGGCAGGAAGAAGTGAGGGTACTGACTAGTTACAAAGCCATGTCTGTCCTTTTTATTAGGGAAAGCAAAAGCCTCCCTAGAGGCTCAACACACTTTCATGTCTCTTTGGCCAGAAATGTGTTTCTTGGACACCCCTAGAGCAAGGAACAATGGCAAGTGGATATTTCTTCTCACACTCACACATTGCTGCTCTTCAAAATTAATTTAGCATGGGTATTTGGGGGGCCTTTAGAAATATCGGCCATTATTTGTTTCAATAGATTGTGAAAAAACCAGCTAATCACCTGCACCGTAATGATGTATAGAATTTTTTTGAAAAAACAAACATAATTTATGAAATCATTATGATTCTAATGCAGATGAAAATGAGGGAGGAAGGTGTCCCAGATAATTATCCACATAGATTCATTAAGGTGCCGTAGTTCATATTTTAAAAAGGTAACCAATTGTATGACCATATTTAAAATTACATTAAATGCATGACATCTTGCTTAAAACCAAACACCTGAATCATAAATGTTAAGATTACTTATCTATAAGTTTTCAAATACCCAGAAATAAACTTCCCCACTACATCATAAGTTCTTGTTGTTAGGGACAATATCTTACTCCTCTTGTCAGCTCCAGCACCTGTCACAGTGCCTGGGATATGATAGGTTCTTAATAAATACTAGTCAAGTAAATGGATGGAAGAATGCAAGGTCAGAACAATGGATTTATATCTTAGTACTATATAGACGTTACCAAGGAATAATTAGTTGTTATTGTCATAGTAATTGAAAGCATATAAAGACACCAATTTCAGGGATTCATAAAGAAAATGAACAAATAAACAATAAGCAAAAACTCATGCCTACATATATTCTAATGTCTATACATTACCAATTTAATTAGAAGATAGAAATTAAAAGCAATATTTATTTCTAGCTTCATGAATACCTGCTAATGTACACAAATATATATGCACATGGGACCTTTTTTTATTATAACACAAACAATGGAACTAAATATTAATTAAAAGAGAATGGCTAGTGAAAAATATATTAAAAAAAAAAAAAAAGAGAATGTCTAAATAAATCCTGGTCTACCCAGAATGAAATACTATACAGCCACCAAAATGATTGAGAGAGGTCTACATATAGTGTCATTGAAAAATTAAAAGAGGAAATAAAACTCCACAGTACATCTTATTTTGAATTTATGAAATAAAAGAGTTTTTATGCAATATAAACCATTAGAAATGTATAGAAATCTATCTGGAAGATAAATTACCACTGTAGAGAAAGTAATCTATAGAGAAGATTGAGTTGCAATAGAAATTTATACCTTTTATTCCATATGTGTAGTACCTTCATAATTAAATAAATCAAAATGGAGAAAATTGAACTGTTGAGAATAAAAGAATATCATTTTGTAGCAACACATTGACTTGACTAATTGGGTAACCTATGATAAGGGACTTAATTTTTTTAAGTTTTAATATTTGTTTATCCATAAAATGGATACAAGATATCTCTCCCTCCTTTTGTTGCTCTTAAGATTAGTAAAATTTGTCAAACAAATAACACTAAGAAAGGCATATATTAGATACTCAGTATGTATTGGTCTGTTGCTGTTAATTATTCTCTTTAGTTATTAATTTCTTATATATTCTCAATTATTTTCTTTTTACTTCTAAAAGTAAAAAATAAAGGCTTATAAAGTGTCTCATGCTAGCTACAAGGTAAAAAGGCAACCCTTCCTAATATTTTGGTAATCTCAATAAAATGAGCTCTCCTGTTATTCTAACAAATATATGTTATGAAGAAATTAAATCATCACATAAACTTAATTACTATAATTTCTGCTTTGATGGAATTCAGTGTTTCCAGGATGTTAAGTACTATACATATGTTTAAACTTTTATCTTGCTCACTTTGAAAAAGAACAGATTTAAGATTTTACTCTCAGAGCTGCTCTACCTATTTTTATTGCTAATATTTTATGTTACCACGAAAGCAATGTCTATTTTTATGGCCATTTGGTTTTGCATTTTTAGAAGTATCCCAGTCCACAAAAAATATTCAAATCTCTCTCCTGCTTTTACACAAAAGTCATAACAAATGTTAACCAAGGTTTTTT